>WURS02146728.1:0-46951 GCA_011762765.2 Rhinocypha anisoptera
CTTACCGCTAGGTAACGCCACAGTCTATAGAAGAAAACAATGGGAAAATTTAGCCATACCCCAGAAAAACATCACTGGACAAAGCTTTGTCGCAAAGGATTGTCCATGAATCATCAATGGTTTATCATGTTACTAAAAAGTAGCAATTTTCATTACTCCATCTCCTCTATGTAATGATTTTTAGTCACCAAAATGGACTGTTCAATAAAGAAGTATAATAAAATTTTAAACCCTTCACCTTCCTCGACGATTCACATGATTCATAAACTATCCCATAATTGCAGTAATAGATTTCTTTCCTAATACATTTCTCCTGTATATCAAATCGAAAATGCACAGTTAATGAATGAGGAAAAGTATGTTAGGAAGTGCACTATAACTCACAGCTGTAAACTTAAATTTTTGATATTAGGAGAGAAATCTATCTCTGAACTGAATTAATAAGATGATTTCATGATGATCCCAGACTACTAAGGGGCCATAGTTTAATTACGTAAGCAAAATATTTGGATTTTTTATCCCCCGTATAGTAAGCACTTTTGCTTACTAAAAAGCACTGTCCAATTAAGGAGTTTATGAAAAAATTAACCCCCACTTTTCCCCCACATGCTGGCGTGATTAAAGTACGACCCCTAGGCGTCTTATTACAACTTATTCTAATCAATTTTAAATAATTTTCAGTGTTGTATTCTTAAATTAACTCGTTGCATAAAACCATCTAATGTCGTTCAAATGAGTTTTTCCTGTTTTCCACAACCCAACGTCACAACATGCTTTGAGAAAATTTATAATTAGGAGTAATAATATCCAAACAGTTTTAAGCTAATAGATTGACCAAACCAATAGCTAGACAAAACAAGGTTAGAAAAACATCAGATCTTCTTTAGTTGACTAATTTTTACATACAAATACTAAATGAATTATCTAAAAGTTTGTTTCAAAATTAAGTGGATCAACAAGGCAAAGTACGATCTTTTCTTTGGCGTGCCTCGTCTCACAATTAACAAAAATATCAATTTTAGCGCTCTAAAAATACGTTAGACTTTATAAAGGCCTAAAAAGACCTATAGGTAAACATAGCCCTTGCTGGGTCCCAATGCTTAAAGTGCTTATGTGAAATTTTTTTGTTTATCTTGATCTAACTTGTAGTTTCCTCTCATCATTAGCAATCGGAATACTGAGATCATAACCCAAACTAATCTACGAGACCGAGTTTCTCTAAAATTTCTGGTGTTTTGCGATAGGACAAATGATCTTTGAGATGTGATCTCATGGGTGACGTTCAAATGTGTGGCGGTGACACTTGTTCAATGAAATACGGACATCTGGTGCATTGAAGCGAATCTCTCTCTCTCTCTCTCTCTCTCTCTCTCTCTCTTTATAATTCTCCGCAAAAAGCTGCAGTCAGCTCAAAACATGTTTGTGTAGTTTAAACTTCATCGTCTTTAATAGAATTGTTTAAAATATAAAATTGAATGAAATCAATAATTTATATTTATAGTTGAATTGGGAAGGATATATCAATAATTAATGATGGTCTATTATTGGAGATGTGCGGCGAAGCACAGTGATTCGAAGTGTGCTAGGTGGCAGTTCATCCCTTGATGCGAGTCGGTCATGAGGCAAATGAGACAAATACCAATCCGGGTGGCACTACAATGATGTCTTTATGTCAGCGCTACTGATCCGTTCACGCTAGACTTGTTTAGTGATGAGCGACGATCTCGATGGGTGCGTTGAATGTAGCCACTGTCTGGCGTCACTTGTTGTTGATCCCTTTTACCTTTGCCGGTGGGTCAATCGGTGGCGGTGTATTTGTTTTGGTCACACTGATCCTCCTCAGTCATTCAGAGTGATTGAGGGAGAAAAGTGAAACCAAGTGGCTATAGCAATCAATGGCTTAGCGCCATTGTCCACGATCGCACTCTCATGCTTTGCAGTCCGGTCAGTGTTAGCATTGCATCGAGCTGGTAAGACCAAGTCGATAGTGGCGCCCGGCCTCTTCACCAGCCGCCAGCCTCAATTCGCCGTTTTTGCCTCGATCAAAAATAGCGCCTCAAACAATGCCAAACACGCCATCTCGTCTACTATGATGCTACTTTTGTTACGGCTACATTTTTTACCCAAGACTCACTTTTATTAGCAAAGCGATTATGAAAAACTTTTATTGGAATGCTTCTGATTTGACTACGGTTGGCTCAGTGTGTCTCACGCCATGGATGCCTAAAACACCGAACTGGGCTAGATTAGTGAGTGGTACGGTGAAAACGTTATGGCAATTAAGTGACGAGTGACGATTACTCTAGCTCTCTCAGGTCGTACCGTAAGGTCAATACAGACTCTCGGCACGCTTCACTAATTTGCTCCGTTCTATCTAACCAGATCAACAGATATTATCACTCTCTATCTATTTCACACTGATTAATGCTGCTAATTAAATTCATCTTTAAATTCAAACGTTGTTCAAATTAATTATTAAACTTGATTTACTATTTACTATTTTCAGTTAGAATTTTTAGTTTAACTAAAATAAAATTCACGAAATAAATATATTTCCAGTTTATATAATATTACTTCCTGATATTCTTTTGATTAGGTTGTTTTTTGTAAATAATTTTAATAATATCCAATAAAAATATTATAATTTTAAACGCGAAGTTTTTAATGTTATCTATTGGAATCTACCTTATTGTACAAAAATGTAATTGTTATCGACCGCTGACAAAGCACGATCGATCTTCCAGCAAAGTGCACAATTCTTCTTGTTTCAGTTCTCTTATTTGTCGTACCAATTCTCACTGTTGGAAACGCATTCTATTATACTTTTTTTATTATTAAACAAAAACAATGGTTTAAAGTAATATAAGAAAACCTTTGCAAAAATAAAGTATATAATGGAGTTGAAATTTCTCAAACGTCAGTTTATACAGTGAATAGATAGATGATGATAGTGAAAAAACAAGGGAGATAGAGAAAAAAGTGAGTAAAAGGTATTTTGTACAATCACAAATGTGTATATATGTAATAATAGTAAAATCAAATTTGTCGATTTGGAAAACAATAGTAAATGAGATAAATGATACTAGAAATGAGATACAAGAATAAGTTATGAAAAAATTTAAACTGCGCTTCAATTGATGCTGGTGAAGAGGCAGTAGAAGGAAAGGCGGTGGAGAGTGATAATCGAATGAAGTAGAAATAGTAATTCGGGTTGGTGCCTAACTAGATTATTAACTGGTGACGGGCTGCATAGTCGACACCAATGGCACCAGATACTTTCAATAAATAATTTCGGCAGTGGAGGTAATATTGGTAGTACAAAATTCACTGTGCCACAATTTAGTTTTGAGAAGAGAAATGGGGAGGATGAGACACTTTGAGGGCATGAGCAATGAGGGTTAGTAGTGCTCTGAGCGACTCACTACCACAGCCAGAGGTGATCGGCGGAAGAGACAGGTAGACGCCTTACTGGTACTGTCCAAAGCGAGCCTCTGCCTCACGCAAGTAATGCAAAATTCGTGCCTCCTGTTCCAGATGCTGGCGGGTGAAAACCTTGGATTGTGCTGACCTTTTTCCTCGTCGTCGGTGAGCTGCTTCTTCATAGTAGGATGGGTGGTAGGGAAGGGGAAACTGAGGAGCTACACTGTCAGTGGACATTCGCCGAAGCTGAGTGGCCATAGGAATCAGCAGTGGGAGCGAAATGGCCAGACCACGAAGTAGTGCCGCGGCATTAATCACTTTCGATGCGCCTAGTGCTTCTACACTAGAACCAGCGGAAGAAAACGAAGAAAGTGCTGCGGAAGTAGCTTTTTCACCGTGCTCAGACCTAGTAATGAGCGAGGCTAAAGAAGATGGAAGATTAAAACCAACTCGGTGCAGCAACTCTCCAATGATGTCTCGTAGTGAGACCATAGCCTGAATAGCACCCATTTCTACTTCGTTAAAATTATATGGCTTCGGTTTGTTTGCATCATTTTCTTCTGTATCCTTGATGCTGTTCAAAATGATGTTGCCCACATTGCCAGCATTGTTACCGTTGCCACCAAGACCGAGAGCGCTCAATATGCCTCTTCGAGCGGGTAACGAGTGTGCCAGAGCCAGATAAAAACAAAAGATGGCTAGAAAAATGGTCTAGAACAAAGAAACAAGTAGAAAGCGAGTTTCAAATGGTTAAATCAATTAGAAAGAGAGCGAGAAGTGCACCCACCACCCATCACTCCGTGGCGCACTACCAAAGTGTGATTGTTTCGGGTGACGCACGCCAGGTAATCGCCCGATTGGCAGCTCAATCGTTACAGCTCATCAGAGTGCGACTAACAATGGTGCCATCAAAGAGCCAATTTGGACACTGAGCTAACTAATTCAGCATCAACACTGAATGGTGTTGAACGTGAAATCACTATCGATAAAACCACCCGTTTAACAATAAAGAAAAACACAGTACGTGATTGAGGCAAATTTTGTGAAGAATATGTCACATTCCTCAATTATGAGTCTGACATATAAGTTATATATAGAAGATAATTTAAGAAAACCATGTGGCTCTTTAGTATCTTAATGACAGGGGTAAATAGAATTTAATTCAATTATTGCGCGTGTGCCAAACCCTGGATCTCTAATTCATAATGCTTAAACCGCCCTAATCACGCTGTTTAGATAGAGAGAAGCGCCGAGCCGCATGTGCCAAGTGCATATCAAAAAGCTTACAAGACGACAATGACGATTCATGATGAGCGTGAACCACGGGTGATGATGGTAGTGAAGAACTAAAAGAAAAGGTTGAGATGTGATGGGCACATACACGAGCACTGCAGCACTTCAAATGGAAGATGAGGTGGGAGGTCAAAGTGGACTGCAGGACCGTCTAACGGATGGCTAGAGTCAATATGACAAGGTAAGTGCCAGTGCGGGTGAAATATAAAGTGAGCTTGTGGAGGTTCGGGTGAGGGCAGGTTGCGGACAGGTGCCGGCGAGCCGAGAGAGAAACGAGCGGAGAGTGGTCCGTACGGACGATAGAGTGGCAACCATTAATAGCAACAGTGGCGGCAATGGCCAGCCAGGCTCGCCAAGAGTCCCGTTAGCATTGCCGTTTACGCTCGGGACACCAACGATGGCATAGCTACCTGAGCTGTCATGCTTCATAGAAGAATGCCTGCCGCCGATACAGCGTTTATCAGGAGAAAAGGATGGTCACTGACAAATTGTAATCATGATAAGCTACCCTGTGTACTGTTAGCGCATACTGTCGCCTACAAATCAATCAGATTGAATAGTGGTGCACTATTTGAATGCGCAACCAGGAAACCGGTACATGATAACCCAAGTGTTGAGTGTGACTAATAATAGAAAATATGCTTGCTTTAGTAGAGAATAAACAGTGGTCAGTAGATTTGTCACCACTGGCTGGTTTGATTAATTGTAGTGAGAACGCAGGTGAAGCACCGATCACTCACCAGACAACATCACAGACTAAGAAATTGTGAAGCTTATTCTAAAAATAAGATAAAAACATTTCATGGTAAAATTGGCAGTGTCTGATTCTAAGTTAGTTGTGGTCATTCAGCAGGTGACATCAATTGATATGAAGTTCGAATCAATATTTGACTGATTCGAGTTATCCTCCCTTGCCCAGCTAGAAACAGATATCGCAATCGATCAATGATCAATTGCACGATGCAATCCAACTCGAGTAATGCAAAACCGGTGCACAATTCAATTTAACTCAAATCACGGTATCAATTACGATACTCAATTCTGTATGCAAACTCGAATGCAAGCTTTGCGTGCATCGAGTTCACATTATGTCGACAAGGCCAGAACTGGGTCAAACTAATTAGAGTGAAGACGCTCGACAAGAGCGATACTGGCCAGAATCGAGTCTGTTTGAAGGCTTTCGTTTTCGTTGTAAACACCCAAGCAAACCTGTTCTTATCGATGTGTGAGACGAATACTCGGGAAACCGTTAATTGACATTCTTGCAATACTGCCCGCAACGACCCCGTGCTAGTGACCCTCCCCCATGGCCTATCCAAGCGGCCATCAGGGTCAGTGTGGTCACCGTGCCTGGCCGCGCGAGGGTCAGCACCCTCCTCACCGCTGCTTGGCCAATGGCCTACTCATTACTTCAACCAATCTTATCTAGCTTACATTACATGATATTTGAGGCACTTCAAAGTAAACTCTCCAAACATGACAAACATTTCCACTTGGTTGCAACAACGATTTCGCAGTCAACCACGTGGAATCACGGCCAGTGCCACTGGCGCTTCTCAATCTGACAGACTAGAGACTATCAATGAGCTATCAAGTCGATCACGCGGATCAAGCCAGTTATGAGAAGTAAGCTCAATGATCAACAGCACAAGACGGCCAATCTGATGGTATCGCTCACATTCTCAGAATCGTTTCTCACTTTGCCAATTGAAGACAGAATGAGGGACAGACAAAGTGAATGACTGGCGGTGGAAAATGGAAGCTAGCCACAGCCACTATTGCTGCCATTGTGGTGCCGATCGTAACCATCGATTAGTGGTCGGCACGATTAGATTTAGGCCAACCAGATCTGGCATGGCGCAACGATGTTCGTCTAGATAGGGGCTGGACAAGCCAACACTTGGGCGAGATGGTAGCGCGCCAGAGTGAACCTCACCCAAAGAGCTACCAAGCTCGTGACGCCTCGAGGTTCGTCTGGCACGCAAGTTACCAGACTCAATGGATTGAGGTGTTGCCGGCATAGATGGAATGTCAGCATGTGTCAATTGAGCAACCTTGTTGCTTTGATGACTTGCCTTTGCATTGTGCTGCCTCGATTGGTTATGCTCGAGTGCCGCGCATAGGGCTTCTTCTCCAGGCAACCATTGACATCGATCTCTTATGTAAAGGATTCCACTTGTTCACCAGCCCACTGGTCATCGATCGACACTATTGCTATAGCTGAGATGCTCTCAAGAAACTCCTCAAGTACTATCAAAGTGCCCGTAGGGCGATGATACCTCTACCTCAAGCTATCACTGAAGTGATTCGATTGAATGGATGAGCAAGCATGCCATAGTACCACAGTCTCTCACAGTTATGAGTCACAAGTAAACAAATGCATAAGTGAGTGGAAGAAACAATGCCGAGTGGAATCCATGGTGTCTTGCCTACAATGCTGCTCTTGTTTCTGCCCAACTCGGTTCAGCCACTGTGCAAAATAGACAACTTTGTTTTGGCTTTCTAAGTGAACATCAATTGCACCTCACCTGATCACAATAGACCGAGGCCAGCGTGAAAACTTTGTTCTGCCATAATGATAATGTCAATAGGTTCGCATCAAAGCTGTCATTAGTGGCAAGGGGTGCGAAACAACATAAGCTGATGCAGCATCCACTGCGGTCATCTATCCCGTTTCATAATCTATCCGAGTCCGTTATTCTGAGACTTCATATGCAGTCAGAAAAGAATACAAGTAGACAAAGTGGGAGAGTGATCGAAAGTGAGCGACATTTCTGTCCTGCTTCTCTAGCCTACTTCTGCAATCGCTCATGGTCTGTGAAACGTGCAGCAAGCATGACCGCGACAACTCGCTCCCATCGGTAGATGTCCGCGAGAAGAAGTGTTGATACTTCACAGTGCTCGCCTTCTGAAGATGACATTTTTCACTACTAACGACCATGTGATGGCGGTAATGCGGCACGCAAGATAGGATTGCTCGATAACAAAGTGGCGACGACACCTATTAAGAGGGGTGTGATGAATGAGGGCACCAAACACGACAACCGAGTGACCATGCATGTCCACTACAGATACCAGTTACAAGCCCGGTGACCAACTCGGATCACCTCTAATTTAGATAACAGACAAAAAAACAAGCATTTGGGTTTACCATGCTTGGTTTCCCAGGTTTGCAAATAAATAACAAAATTGAGTGCCTAGTGAAAGCTTTAAAGAAAAAAATCATCGTTATTGTTAGGAAGTGTAATTACAAATAAATTATTGTGCTTTATTTTGTTATATAAGATGTGCTAGTACTGCAGTACATGTAATAGTAGTAGTACTGCAATGATTAATTGTTTTTCACCAGGTAGCGACGCGAATGCTAACTTCCGATGTGACAACACCAAAATAGTGTTTAATCCGATCGCCGTACAACAATTCATAATGATTTTTCTTGCTATTAAAGACTCTGTTACTAGAAATAAAGTTAATTGCTCTAATCAATTAATAATGAAATCACTAATAAATTTACACAATGCAACTCGGCAAAACCACTTTGTTGTTGTTCCGGAACTAGTTACCAATTGATGTCGTGCAAAATTAGTTGTTAGAAAGAGAGTAGTAGGTTTGTTGTGTGATGATAGTGCACACTAGATGGGCAGGATGAATCGAGTGAGTGGTTGGTGGTTACCGTCGTGCTCGGGCGCCGCTGGTCAATCCGTGCCCGTGTTGCGTTGCGTGCGTGTCCGTGCAGCAAGATCGGACATTAGCGAGCCAGCCAGTGGTCTACTCATGTAACACGATGACCACTTGAGGTCATCAAGAAAGAAAGTCAAATTAAAGCAAGAAAATAAAATAAACTAATTTTAACCAGTTGAGCACAGTAAGCTGCATTTTTGGGGGGGAGGGACAGGCAGATGAGAAGGATCACCATTATGGTAGCTCGGGAGTGTAGATTAACACACTGAACACTGCCCCAAAATAGAACCTCGTGAATGCGTTCATCGGTGACGCGTAAACCAGCGCGATCGGTGGCCACTAGTTGACTATGGTCAAGCCAATCGCGATCGATGCTTTAACCCGATGTCGGCACCAACTTGTGGCCATCGATCTCACCACTAGATTATCGGTATTAATCATCGGCGAGAATTGTTAGGCAATTAGGATTAAACGTTCGAGCGATTAAAATTCTGATCACAGTTGCCAACAAGTGCCATCGACGGAGAAATGAGGTGGAACAAGTTACCAAGTACGAGCAGTTACCGTATAAATCACCACTCAACTTGAACTACTCTCGATGACCGTGAGTAGTAATTGCTTTTCCACTCAAATTGTATCAAGTTCCCATTTAAAATTTAAACCTCTATTTAAATAACTACGATGAAAAAAAGTTGAGATTGAGGTAACTCAAAACTGACTGAGTTAACTAACTGGTCAGGGATCAACTTTCCTACTGAGTCTCCCTTGATCGATCGAGATCGGTAAGGCAATGAGGCTGTATCAAACAGGTAAGCGAATGACTCGGTGACTATATGAATGTGCAAGTATTGGACAAAGAATGATTCGGATAAGTATATTTAGTAGGGCTGGGATCGAGTGCTTCTATAGCCAGTGTGGCTCGTGATCGTGTCCGACGAGCTCATTAGGAACAAAGATGCGGCAGCATTGGGCAGTGAATCTCGCTGAGCATCAACGCGATGGGCAACATTGCAAACCTCTGTCACACTGACCACGTTAATGCTAATGTTGGCGGTTCCGTCCGGTGGACACATCAGACAAGATGGATGGCACTGGCCACCATACCTCCATATGAATAAATTTGAATTGTTTTGTTTTCGCTCGTGGCCCTAATGAAATTAGCAACCATTGACGAAGAGAAAGAGGGAGAGAGAAAGATGGAACTAATGTTCACATGTTGTCGTCACTACCACTAGCGCAGTTGTCGAGTTGCCGCTCAGTGGCCATTCAAACAAACTACTGCATAGGTAGAGTGACGCTAACGCGACTACAACTAAATATAGCACCAGAAACAACAAACTGCTTTCATAGCGAGTGGACCAAGTGACTAGGTCCAAGATAAAAGCAACCAATGGCCTGTAGATTGAGTTATCCGCGTAACTCGATCAATCACGAACCTCGTGCGCAAAGCGATTACTTCTAGTCAACACACCTCGCAATCGTAACCGATGAGACTCGCCGTAGGTGCGAAACGAGTTAAGCTGCACAATGCATCGACGTCGATTAATCAATTAGATCGCTGATAGAAGATGTAAGCATCGCTCGTAAGGGTACTCTACAGTTGAGCAAAAGATCAATGGCTTCGCAATCGATGCCATTTATCATCTAAAAGCTGTCGATGTGGCCAGCCATGCGGCCACTGTTCTATCTCGTTAACTCTCCACTGGCACCATTATTATTTTGGCTACTACATTTTTTTACAACGGCTTGTTCGATCCAAACAATGTTTATCGGTTTTATAGTCCAAGACTAACGAAGCGTCACGGTGGGCACTGATAGTGAAATCCTAGTAGATCACGCCTCGAATGCGATCGATCGACCACCACCAGTTGCTGGAGTGGAGTCATCAAGAAACACTGAGCACCCTAAGTGCCAGACACCGAAGCCATTTGCACAGCATGCCCGGTGGTCAATGGCCAGTTGGTCTATAGATCTCTAAATATATCGACTCTAGATGCAATTGAGCATCCATCGTAGTCATAATAAGCCATGAGAGTCCGAAATGGTATGCATAAATAGTGGCGGCGCTTTGTCCGCGTGCTAATAAATAAAGTCACTTTGACAAGCATGCTCCGAGAGATGGCCACTCGACACAGGGTCAGTGTGGATGAATGTAAATCATACCGAATCACTCAGGCATCGATCGACACTTAGACATCCTGAACGGTGGTGCCCGCGTACAAGGTGGCATAGTGCTGGTGTTGCCCTGGCTCTCACCTCACAATCAGATCGATCGAGCTACCATTTGCATCAAGCCGGCTAAGTCAACACGATTGTGATAATGACCTCCACTTGTATTGCAAACAAACCAATGCGGGAGGTAAAAAACAACCAGTCAAGTGTTAATTGGCATCGCTCCAAACACGGGCCATGTTGACAGTCCACATTGAACTCTCATGTTTACTCGGATAACTGGCATACCAAGTCTCTCTCTCTCTTTCGTCCATGATTCAATAATTATAATGGGTTAAGAAAATTTAACAGTAAAATTCTATTTACAATTTCGTTTCGCTGCACAGAAAAACTTGATTATCAAGCGCTAATAGTTTGCCAGAATCGTTGTCCGATAAAGAGCTGCATTAGAAAGTGATTGGTTATCGATTGTTGCGGTGGAGCGATTTTCAAGAAATCGATGGACAGTTTGCCGACCTGAATTAGCATTAGCAGCCAATCTGCTCACCCATGGTTGCTTTGGTAGCAATTTGCATTGGACCGCTAGTAGTACTCGAGAGTGGCAATTTTAAACTTAAATGCTTTTCTATTGAATTTCAGGTTTGCATCGACAGTGATAGTGATTCACCCTAATTGCGCCACATACTTCAACCTCAAATTCTAAACACCGTTACTATTTTACCATTAAACAAGTAAAATGTCCGCACATTATCATTAATTGATGTTTTATTTCAGCAACAAAGAATTAGAATCAGCCAAGCATTGAGGTCAAATCATTATACGCGGCACCTCAAGAATTCCTTCACCATGAATTACAATTTTAGACAACTGCTAATACTAATCGGTAAAGTTAACAAACTCGTAAACTAGAAAAAATCCATTTCAAGAAGTAACCGTAACCCTTTCGGGACCGCAGACAATGAAAACAAAACATTTTTGCTAACAAGAATGACAGAACTTGAAATTGAACAGAGGAAACCACGACCATATTATTCATTAATATATAGGAGATTGCGAAGTTATTTAACAATGCAAATATATTTGAAAAATGTTCTGCAAATATATTTGCAAAAACTGAGTTTTCAAATTTATTTGCATTGTTCAATAACTTTGCAATTATATTTGAAACCTATTTTTTGAGTGAACTATTAAAGTGTTAAGTTGTCATTCTGAATCATTCTAAAAGAGGTAAACCAGATTCACTCTTCAAAACCCACCTGTTGATCACAAGATCTGGTCGACAATTCACCAGTTGATATTTATAGCGATTGCAATGATGGTGCAATCACGACTCGAGTCGATTGAGTTGGGCCTGGGGCCATTGTTATTAATACCAATGAGCCAATTGCGCCTACCCAGCATCATCAGCCGAGAAGGTAAGTAAAGAAACCGAGTATCGAGTAAGCAATAATTGTAACTCACTCTAATTCAATTAGAGTGCAACCACTGGCCTTTCGCACCGCGGGCTTCATGACGAGTGTGATCTTGCAAGGGTTTAGTTGTTTGCTCAGAACTCGCGCATCAATTAGCTGGCCACTCTCATTAGTCGTGCTCATTCTATCCATCCGTCCACCCATCCAGTGACTCGCATGGTCTTTTAGTGATGAACGGTCATCGATTGAATGCCAACGAGAGCATGTCATCACCGTGGGCAGCACCAAACTGGTCATCGCTCCTAATGGGTAGCAATTAAAATTGACCCGTGAAGACCATCCAGACCGGCATCGCTGCATCATCACCGATCCATCAGGAGTATGTCGAGTCAACACAAACTGGCAGCCGCGTAATAGCACCCAAATCAACTTTACATTACCAATAATTTGCAATTCTCGTCAGCCGTCATGTGATCTTCACTAGTTCAACCTGTACCAATAGCGATGCACTAGCCATTGATTGAGTCGTGCCTATGTTCAGAAGTAATCTAGTGAATCAGTTGCATCCACCCAGAAATTTAATAAAATTGTGCAAAAGTAATCAAACTTGCATCGATACCGATTGCGGCAGTTTCAATATTGTCAATTGATTCGATTCAATCAAATCGTGTGGTCAAGCTGCAAATGTAGTTTGCGGAAAGCGATTACATTCAATTTGAATCAGTAATATGATAGACTCGTAGACGAGTATACTGGCGCAGAAAGAACTGGTGCCAAATGGCAAAAGTGTTTTCATAATAAAAAGACTTTCGCCTTCGCGGACACACACTGTGACCGGACACTGTGGTCAGTGGTGCCGATGACTGTTGGACAAGCTAATCAAATCTAATTTAACACGCCGCACAACCTTACATATGCCATTCGGAAAGGCTAAAAATAATACACACAAAGACAGATAGGTAGCCAAGCAAACAGAGTGGAGTGGAGTGGAGCGCGCAACCATTGAGCGAATCTGAGGAAGACGCCACGATCACCATCCGAGAGGGCGATGGTGAGAATCAACACATGGCTGGGTAGGGAAGAGACGGCCGTACTATAGTAGTGCCACTCTGCCCACCATTCGGTCTGAGTTGCAACGTTGGTCATCGGTGCTCGCCCCCAGCACGAACCTCACTTTCATCTTGACATCAGCGCCTCAGTGGTGACATAGTTAACCGTGCGTCACTGCCCGAGACGTCCGTAGTACTACTAGTGTCACTGGTGTGAGAGTGTGTGAGTGCCGCGAGCGTGTCCAAAACCAAAGACAAACAAAACGTAGCTAATGAAAGCACGCTTGTCGAGTTCCATCCAGTGAAATCAACCACTACGAGCGAGTAGAACTCAAATCGAGCAAATCAGCTCGTGGCACCAACAAGACTATATTTAGTGTTGTTTCACAGGAAGTACCGTGAATAATCCCAGAGACGTGTGCGCACGTCACCAGCGTACCAAGCGTGCCAATTGGAATCGCTCAATTGCCTGTCAGAGGATGACTTGCGTCTCCTGATCGGCTGACGGGCATCGATCGGCATTTGTCACGGTGTCAGATGCCACTCTCAGAGAAAGTAAACCAAAATGCGGTCGACTAGTAGATAGCATACAAAGTTGACCAGTCGGTAATGAGACCAAATAAATTATATGTTTTTTTCAGGCTTGGGGGTATAAAACGGTCAAGACGTGAGGATGAGACGCTTTCACAACTTTTGCCATTCTCTAATTTCATTTTGATTAAGTCATTTACCTACTAGCTGCAAGCCGTCGACTTTCTCATCAAGAGCTGACCAATGAAGACAAATGTGGTCGCTGCGTGAATGGCATACTCGGACAAGCCACCCCGCTCACCGCCAGGTTATCCCTCGCATTCTCATCGAAACATTCCGATACTCGAGGCATTCAAACATATGCGAATTCTATTTTATTTGGGCAACGCTGGCAGAGAAATACCTCTGTAAGTTTACGCTCGGTGTGCGATGATTTCCATTTTGGTGTACGCCACTCCAACAAATCTTCAGTAAAAAACTGTTTGCAAAGATCGCGCCCATCGCATGACTGACGAATTAAACTGCAAACAAGCACGCCTCGCATCAAATCCATGGCACACAAGCTCGTGTCCAGGTGTGCCACTTTTCACTTGTCGCACCGGAACAATGCCACCGTGGGGGTAAAAAGTGCGAGAAATGCACGGCATGCCACTATGCCACTTATCCGCTAACAAGATGATGGGATTAGAAGAGATGCGAACTCATTTGCCTAATCTTGAACTTGTCGCGTAGGAGAAGACTAATTGAATCACCCGCTTCAATGATGCCAGTGACCGTGATCATGAGCCAAGAGAAGTCATGCTTACAATCGCCCTGATCCCGTTTACAACTCATTGAGATTTATTGCATCGGCATCACTAACCGGGTAAAACGTCGTGCAAATTACTGTCGTTAAACTTGCCATTACAATCCTGTGACTGGACACCAAGACCACCTAGGCATATCATAATGGCAATAGACACATATGTCCAATAAACGGCGTCATCGCCATTGGCAATGGTTCACTTCATTCATTTCTCGAATGACTAAGCATCTAATGTGGCAACCATACGTCGTCGGTTTTATCACAACTCAGTGTATGAGTAGTATCAGCAAAAGTGATAAGGTCGTTAGTCGCAGTGGCAACAAGTGGCACCTGCAACATGCTTTGCTTGCTTGTTGCCAAGTGGTCGATTCTTTGGAAATCAAGCTGCATCTCAATAGAGGTGATAGAAAGTGTCGATACGCAACCACCATAAACCAACGAGTTGATGTCAGATCATTGGTCGAGTTTCCAACAGGTGCAAGGTGCATCAATATCTAGAGCAAACAGCACAACCCACAAGTAGCATCATGAGTGAGCGCATCGAAGTAGACGCCAAACTGCGACTTCCATTGCATGTGTAACCGTGTTGTCACTATTAAGCTAACTAACCTGTTGCATTTCCAACACCTCCTATAGGTTTGAGAAAAGAAAAGACAGCCAAACTAAAAACGAAGTGATGGACATCGATGGCACCGAGCTGGAGTTGTACTATCCCAGAATGACAGTGAAACCGGGCGAAAAGCGAGGACGGTGTCTAATACTAGCTTGCTACACCCGACTTATTTCAAAACAAAAAGCTGAAATAGAAAGAATTAAACGAACGTTTGAAAATCTTGATTATGAATGTATAGTTTATAAGAATGATGAACCTCAAAATCGAATTACACAAGTGTCGAAAAAGATCCGAGAAGGTAAATAATAAAAATATAAAAATTACGATTGTTTAAATGGCATTTTTTAGAATCTGCAAGATTTAAACAACCAGTCAAAGATGATTCCTTTGTGCTTTGGATCTTAACTTCTGGTTTGAATGGTGGTAAGTAAGTAAAATTAATTAAAATCGCCCTCCATCAACAGCAAATCTAATTAGGGATTGAAGACGAGGTAAACACGTTGAATCTGGAAAATATTTTGGACGTGTTCAATGCAAAACGTTCGCCAAGTTTGGCAATGAAGCCAAAGTTAGTTTTCATTCAACAAGTGAGTAAAATCATTACTTGTCTTCTCTTTTTATTAAACCCCTGAACGTTTACGTTATAGTACACGGGTAAAAGTGAATTGCAGTCCGACTCAAGTGACAGAAGTAAGACTGAACAAAGAATTCCGACTTACGCCGACTTTCTCATCTTCTATTACAACCAGAAAGGTGAACACATTCGCCGAGAGTGTCAAGAGTTATCGCTAACCCCGTGCGTGTAATATATGATCTATAGATCAAAGCAGGTTTCGTTGTTCGTCGTTCATTGAGCATCTGTGCACGCAACTGGAGACAGAGAGCGAACTTGAATTGACGGCAAGACTCACGCAAGTCACTGAGAAGATGAAACAAGAAAAGAACTCTGTTCCACAGATTTTCTCCACTCTCACCAAACTTGTGCGACTCGAGCGTTGAGTCTTTCTCTTTCTCAATATCTTCTGACTAATAAAATGTGGATTGTGTAGGAAAACGTCATATCTCAATAATGCAAGGTCTATAGACAAACCCGACTCACTTGAATAGAAACCGAGTGTGATTGGAGAGGGGCGTGGTTCGAGAAGTCAAAGTTACCGGTAGTCACGCGACAAGTCGGTCGTGCTTTTCCTTCTCTTTCTATCGCGTTGTTAACCAGTCAGTGAAATTCTCGGGCTTCACATGGGCAAAACCAGTTTCAGTGATTTACAGTGATGCTAGCACGCGTCTCACCTTGATCAATCATCGCGACAGTCGACTACTAGCCACACTGAAGTGTGAATCCATCACTTGGCTCAGTGGACTCGACCAAGCCATAAGCATCATCTTGCAATGAACCCAAACGCCGTTTGCTACTTGATCGTCGTTCTCGGCATCTCGGTAAGTGCCACTGTTCTCTCGGCCCACTTTTGCCTTATGCTGATTTATCCACTCTCCCATGGCATACTAGGGTGATTTGGCGCGTAAAAAAATATTACCAACTCTATGGTAAGTTAGAGACAAACAGAGAAAGGGAGAGCAATATTTATTGCCACCACACCAAGGCCTCTATCGTGGCTCATTCAACGAAATATGACCGAGACTTAGTTAAATTTAGATAGCACTCAAGTCAAGTTGATGTATTTAGTTCGCAGTTGCTTATCAGTGTTTCTACTCTCTGTTTCTGTTGCCCACTGGTCACCAGGGGACTTTACAATCGAGACCTGTTGCCAGCTGACACATTCGTAGTGGGCTTTGCTCGGTCCAACCTTACGGTGGACTCTCTGCGCGACAAAGTCAACCCACACGTCACACTTCGCAATGAACCTGAACGTGACAAGTATGATCAGTTCTGGAAGAATCGAGTCCACTATGTCCGTGGACACAATTATACTACACTGGCCGAGTTTGGCCAACTCAACCAGACTCTATCACGTCTCGAGTCGGAGTATACGTCATGTAATCGGCTTTTCTACTTCGCATTGCCGCCTCACATCTATGTAGATGTAGCGAAAGCATTGCGCAACACATCGATGGCATCCAAGCAAGTATCATGACTGGTGGAGCTACAATCTCAATGATTTCTCTTTAGGGGTTGGACTCGAATAGTGTTGGAAAAGCCATTCGGTAGTGATTTGGAATCCTCTAATCAATTATCCACCGAGTTAGGGGCATTATTCCGTGAAGAACAATTGTACCGGATGGATCACTACCTTGGCAAAGAGATGGTACAAAACATATTGCCTTTTCGCTTTACCAATCAAATGTACGAACCTATCTGGAATCGTAATTGGATCGAAGCAGTCGAAATTCTTTTCAAAGAATCGTTTGGCACTTATGGTCGAGGAGGTTACTTTGATCGATTTGGCATGATACGTGATGTGATTCAAAATCATTTGCTTCAAGTATTTACCTTGGTTGCCATGGAGGAGCCAGTTTCGCTGCTCGGTGACGAAGTGCGTGATGAGAAGGTAAGTTGCGGACCGTAGAACTTGTCAACATTGCAACTCACTGGTCCTTTTGACAGGTCAAGCTGCTGCAATCCGTAAGCACACTCAAGCCAGAGAATGTAGTTCTTGGGCAATACGAGCGCAACGAGCACAGTGCGCCGCACGAGGAGGCCAGTCGAGGTTACCTGGACGATGCTACGGTCACTGTCAATTCCACCACGGCCACCTACTCGATGACCATTCTCGAGATCCAAAACGAGCGGTGGAGTGGTGTGCCTTTCGTGATTCGTGCCGGCAAGGCCATGGATCAGAATCAAATCGAGGTGAGGCTCTACTTCAAGACTCGTCTCAACCCGTACGAGCCGAGCGACCCCTCGCCGGAGCCAGGCAATGTTCTGATCATGCGCATTCAGCCCAACGAAGCGATCGTTCAGCGAGTGCGACTCAAGCAGCCTGGCACCAGTGGTTTCGACTTGCTTCACTCCACCATGGATCTGGTCTACAGTGACAAGTTCACGGTTGGTGCCAACTCGCTACACCAATTATCTCACCCATTTTTACATCTAGCACGCAGATATTTTTGATGCTTACGAACGTCTCCTTCTCGACGTGCTCAACTCAAACCAGGCAAACTTTGTGCGCACGGATGAACTGGAACAAGCTTGGCGCATTTTCACCCCAGTGCTACATCTGATTGACCAAGGCGCAATCAAGCCACATCGCTACAAGTTTGGTGCTAGCAGTTTACCCGCATCGGACAAGTTGCTTGCCAGACTTGGCCTCACTAACCTTTTATAGAGCATGATGAATGAAGTAATCATACTGTAATGCGTATCTTCAAGAGCTATTAATGCTTTGCTGGTGTCAAGAATTATGTTTAGTTTGACTCGGTATTCTTGCCGCAGCCCACTTTAGGATATATATCATCGTCCTTTTACTTGCCCGCAGTATAACAGATTTTCTTTGTTCACTACAATTCTTTGATTGAAAGACTCGATATAACTAGAGAGAAGTATTAAACTGGTATGGTTGTGCTGAGAACGGAGCCATACCTTTGGTTAGATTTGAAGTTGTCCTGACGGTGGTGGTGACGATGCCACTTTGGCCCAGACTACTATGATAGTGGACTTTTTACTAATGTCCTTCTAACGGACTAGTACTGGTGCAGGTGTTACCTTGTGGTGTATATAGTGCATGAGATAGCACCTCTGGCGATGGTCGAAGCCACTGACCTTAATACCGGCACCAAATTGACCAGTACTCGATTCACTCGATATCGGTTCATGCAGATGCCAATATGTAGATTAGGCTATTTGACATTGGTTAACCATTTCATTGAGTGCGCTATTTTTGGCTCCACTAGACACTATCGTTGGCTAGATTAGCTAGAGAATGAGCGGCAGAGGTGCCACTACCTTACCGGGTGCTCGTGTGCGCCTTGCCTTGCAACCACCAGTGGCGATCAGTCTCCTTAATCGATCTCGATGATGACTCTATTGGCTTGCCGTACGGTCAAGTATTGGAGAAGTAGAAACCACCCCACCACTGCCCGATTTCTTTCAGTGAAATTGGCTATGGCCAATCGCTCGACAATTGAGCCTCAAAATAGAATCGATGACACCAAAGTGATAAGTGATGTCTCATCGCTGTCCGCACTGGTTTGGGTCACTCTGGTCATCTATAAATGCCAACTTCACTGCCTGGTGGTACCATTTGATCAGTTGGTTGTTGCAGTACAACTTGTGTCACCCGCTCAGAATGATCAGTCTATCTTCACATAACCAATGATGGCAATCAGTGTAAGTGAATAGATAGATCCAATTTCTCTGGGTATGCTAATGAGTTTGTTTGATCAGACTACCACTCTTGGTCTTCTAACCACGGCAGCTCTTCTCTCCGTTTTTCGTCTGCCGAGTTTGATCAAAGAGAAGCCTCGAGAAGTGGTGAGTGGATACACTAACTAGAACACTAACCATCTGTGCTATTGCATTGCAGTCCAGTGGTGAATTTCACAAACGATTTGGTAGCAATTTGTATACCAGCCCGACCAGAGGTCCCCTCGATCGCATTGTGAATCGAATTTTTCGGCGTCCTTACTTGGCCGATGTTCCATCGACGCTCTACCGTCGGCCGTACAACCAAAGATGGGTCCCGCTGCCTCGTGCCAACCCAGTCATGTTTACTGCCGAATCTAACCCAGCCTTGTCGTACAACTTTGGATACCCGATATCGTTTGATCGAAAGACAACTCGCAACGGTTTCAGTGGTACCATTCGACCTTCGTTGCGTAACTACTTTGCAAACTATGGAAAGTTGTCGACGAACAGTGGAAGAAGTCCAATTAAGAATGAACCTTATTCACATGATCTCGAGGGAGACGACACTGTAGATGTACATCATTACTACCATTATGACGACATTCATCCCGACGCCGAAGAAAGTTTCGATATTGAATCCACTTTTGGTGAAGAAGGTGCCAATACCAATGAAGAACTCAAAGGACATCCATTTGACAGAGACAAAAGACCGACTGATCTCTTCAAGCCCGATCAATCCAAGTCGAGTTTTTCATATTCGCAAAGCAGACAATTGCGAAAGCCTAAGTTGACCACTACCAAACCCGAGTATACCACTAAGGACTGCTCACCTAAAGTGAACTATCACTATCATATGTACTTTACGAGTCAGAAGAATGATTCCAAGAATAGTAACAAGAAAAAGTTGGGCAAATACAAAACTACGAGCACAACACTAGCTCCTACCGAAACTATCTATCCATATTCCGGTGATCAAGATCAAAAGCCGAGTGAGGAGAGCGACACGGATTATGTGTATCAAGTGTACACCAATACTAATATGGATTCGGCCGTCTACCCTATGATTGAGGTTCCTAGCAATATTAGAAAGGACAAAAAGAAAAAATCTCATTTTGATTCGGACTACTATAACAGTGTACTCATGAGCAAAGTATTTGGCATGGGCAATAGCGCCAAAGTGATGCCCATGGAGAACTATAAAACGGAAAGTCCAATCAAGATGAATTATCATAATCCAAACGGAATGGACGCAGCAAAAGCCTTCAAGAAAGACCAAAACTCAAAGCTCTATGTAACAATGGAAGCTAAACAGAAGCCAGGGATCAAAACGAGCGGAAGTGGAGTGGTGAGGAGTGAGTTGGTTGGCAAGAATCATTGAACATACCAATTCTCACTATGCAGCACTTCCAACTCTCATTATGCAATCATGTGTAAGCGCAGCTAAATTTAATTTACTTGACTTGATTAAACACAGATTTCGTTTTGCAATCGAACTTTCCATGGTTAATGGTCAGGTGCGTGGTCACTGGCGCATAGTAGTTATGCGTAGAATTCAATCACATAATGCATTAATATCAATAATAATATTTTGAAAGCAACTGTGCATGTGCCATCCAGGATGCAGTATGGGCAAGTTGTGTACACTTGCTTTCCATTGCACTTGGTCCTTAGTCGAATTGGATTCGCGCAGGCGGCTTGAGCAGCGGGAATCCAATCTGTGAGCATTGATTCACAAATACCAGGATTTCCGTGAAACACGCAGTTTGGAACAATTCTGTCCGGTATGGCACTAACGGCTAATGCTATATAGTGCACATCGTGTCGATTGTTAAATTATTGAATTCAACAGTGAGGAAAGCCATTGAAGTTACACTAGTGGAGTTGAGCAGGGCTCAGTGCCATCAGCCAGTGGTGGTCACCACGATCGAGTCCAATTTTCGGGATGCGCACGAATTGAGTCTAGACAGACTGTTTTGTCCAATGGTAGTCTCGTTCAGCAAGATGGTTTGGTTGCTCATATTGCTCGGGTAGAACTTGCGTTGATAGTGCAATTGCGAATTTCGATGCACCTGGCGCAGGCTATCGTTCATTTTCACACTGCTCGGAGTGTAGGACTTGTTCGTCTGGAGAAGTTTCAACAGCAACTTGAATATGGAACGCTTGCACGTGAATGCCATAAAGATGAAGATTCCTTTGATTGAAAAGAAACACAATTAATAAAGGAAAATCACTAGACGGAGCGTAGGTACTTAAGTAAGATTCCCAGTTAGTACTCACCATGAGAGAAATTGAGGATAAGCAAGACAAAGTTAAGTGTCTTGCATCGACTTATGAAAGCATTGCCAACGAAACTGAAAAAACTTGACACTCCAAGCAAAATGGCTAGTTTAAGGTACCAAAAGACCCGTTTGCGAAGAGACGATGGAATGCTACTGAGAGATATCTCACGAGTCACTTTTCGAATTTTGAAAATTGCTACAAGAAATATGAAGAAATTTATAGCGAGTGAAATGCTAGCTGGTAGAATCAAAAAGACTAGCTTGGCCAGATAGTTGTTCATGCCACAGTATCGCTTGCCGTAATTGGGCCGCAAAAAATGCAGATCTGATTCGAACGGCACCCAACGGTCCAGACTGAGTGACACCGTGATGAGAATTAGTGGACCGAGATAGGCGAGAAAGATGTAGCGCGTGAAGTGGCGCAACTTAGTGTTGGGATAACGAAGCTTCTTGACAATGTCGAATGCTGGTCAAAGGAGACAGAGGTTAGTGAGGCGCGATCGCATATGCCACCCCAGTTGCCCCACCAGGCCCCTGCCCTTCCGCCAACTCAACAAATGAAGCGTCATGCAGCACCGACACTCTCAATGCAATAATGACTGCCAATTGACGCGTGTACCGCCCGACCAGGCGCAAACTTCTCTCCTCTACTGCGCTTTCAATTAATTAGTTTGTTTAACTAATCCCAATGTTATTGTGGGTGCAGACACAAACACTGTTAGTCCAAGAATCTATCCATCATCAGGATGAAAGAGTTTGCAAATTTTTTAAAATGAAATGTATTGTTAAGAAAGCAATAGGCAAAGTAATCACTAGTAAAAGTGATGTTTCCTTGACCGACTGCACATTGCATGATGCCACATACTGGTAGGAGCAATCACACCCACCCAGTGGCACTGGTGGTAAACTCTACAAGCGTCAATGCGGTCGATGGCCGCTCATCCCGTTCGCGAAGCCACTTTCACCGCTCTCGCCTAAGGTACATTGGCTAGAATCGAGTTATCAAAAGCAGTCTTTATCTAGAGAAGAACGAGGTGTAATCTTGCCAGTCCGCCTCGAGGTCAGACACATTGCGCGAGGGTGGGTTGGCTACGCACAAGAGCAATCAGCCAATGGTGTCTTGATGAGGTGAGTAATTAATTAAAATAAGCGAGGGCCGTTTTTTTCAAGTACAGTCGTTTCAACGTTGCTATAAGTGCATTTTTTGCCTAGACGTCTAGTACTGTGACAGATCTGAATCGCTTACAAAACTAATCAACTAAAATTCCAACCGTTCTTGTGTGTATTCAAACCAAAAAGTACAAATTGCATCGCTTGCGTGTTTTGTCTTATGACTCAATAAAGCTTCTCATGGCGACAGCTCTGACACCGTAATCTCGCACGCGTGCCTGTCTCTCAGAAGACAGGTCGCTTGGCAGGTGACACTTACTGCTGAAGTGCACCGCACAGCACCGACAATGTACTTTCGCCACCGAGGGGTGGTTCGACTAAAGTACAAAACCGCGGATCGTGTTCGGTAAAACAATGTAAAAGAAACCTCTCTACTATTATCATTATCGATTAATCAATCAATCAAAAGAGTTGTTGGAATTAAGTAAAAGACATTGGCAGTGAGCGTCGGAACTAGAACTAAGTGAGGGCACTTGGAGATTATGTGATTACCTATTATGTTAGTCCAAAAGAGAATGGTAAGACAGCAGTAGTGCAAACAAACACCGATCATCGAGCAAAAAGTATCTTGAGAATTGCTTCTCATAGCAAGCATTACCAGGAGGTTAGTGACCAATTCGCTCGCAATTAAACCCATCAGACATTTGCCGGGCACGGTTCGAAGTTTTGGCAAGATAGCATAGACCAGGAAACTGATGGTGAGTGCAATCGAAGATATCACAAGACAAGCTTCAAAAATGGATCGTCGTATGCCGGAATGCATATGAATGATGCTCCAGTTTGCCGCCTCTTGGCTATTCAACGGGACTATGTGGAACGAGGGACAATCATCCACAGATGTTAAGTTGTCTTCGCTAGGCATGGCTCCAAATAATACTGGTATATATCACACTACAAAACATCACTTGTGAGTAGTAAGCCATCGAACAAGAAAATGCCGACAAATTGACTAGCTTTTGGTTGACAACAAGTTACGAGTTATTAACCCAGAGTATTCCAGTTATTGATCACCAAACTTGATTAGCAACATAAAAATGTAGACAATTGAGAGATCACAGGTGAAATGAGAATGAGTAGTGACTAAAGAGATACAATCGAAGGGAATGATTTTTTCAAATTAATTGATTGTAAGCTAATTGTAAGATGTGGCAGACGAAGTGAGGAATAGGTAAGTTGCACCCACATGTGGCCAAAGTTAAAATAAATAAATCAAAGTTCAGCAAGATGTTGAAGCAGTATGACTCTAAAGCACCTGGTGCTCTGGAGCACCAGTTGGTGAAAAGGGCTCGGGGACGAGCCCAGTTCGGCGCGTGGTCGAGAGAAGTCGGCGGCGTTGTGAGGCAGTCGAGCAACAGCAGTGCGGATCCAACAGTACCGCCAGACGAATACCGACAAGGCAGCGTTGCCAGTCTGCCTGAGCGCACGATTCACTGTCACTCACGGACACCAAACCTGCTCTCACCAAAACTATCACCCACTGCTGATCTTGAAGCGATTCGCAAACTGCACGCACCGCTATCGCATTACATCACTGCGATGGCACCAAATGACCGCAGTAGAGACAATTCTCTTGAACCCAGCTGTCAGAGAAACTAAATCGAAAGAAAACTAGCCTTAGGGCAAGTACAATTTCATTGCTGTTTGCTGATTTCCTTGTCCATCACTTGCACACTTTTGCTCCATGATTCAGGATGGCTCTGTTGATAGCCAAAAGCAAAATCAACACGGTGTGGACTATCTATTTGCTCACTCAGAACCCTTCATTCTTGCATTAGGTCAATTCACCTAGAAGCGACCCAACGGGTAGTTAACACACACAACACTCAAGACAGACTTGTATAGCAGCCACCGAGAGCGCGAGAAAGCAGCACTTTACGTGAGGGGAAACACACAATTGACGGCAATGAATTGAAAAGAGCTTCATTGCAAGTGCTGCTCAATTGCAGCACGGTGTATGTATACATTGAGATTATGATTATGTTTATTAGATGCTTCGCTCATTGTTATATTATACACAGAGGCTGCTAGTGCTGTCCCATAGTATTATTAACGTATTGAAATATGAAATTAGCAATGCACACCACATCGATACACCGAGAATTGGGTACTCATAGAATGACGTGAACCTATCAGTGTCCTGTCGCAAACAATTGCAAACACTAGACTTGTCATGAGCTTATTAGTTTATCAGAAGATTTCGGCCGGAGGCTCCTCGCCGAAGAGCATTCGCCAAGAGAAGGGGACACTCCAACGGTAGCCACTGCCCAATTGATCCTCGTAAGTGGAGTTAGATTTTGAAATTGAGACAAGTGAATCAAGAAGTGAGGCGTTTCGATGTCCAAGCACTTCCACCATTTTATCTGCCAGCTGAAATGCGTGCCAACGGTTGTCGCCCTCGGAGCAGAACATGACCAGGCACACAACATCACTCGAATTGGCCGAAAAGTACCGCACAAAAGAGCGAGCCGAGCCACTGCCCGGCAGATGAATCTTGCCATCACTTTCATTAGCTTCCATTGTGAACGGATTCACCTTAGGCACTGGTTTTATCTTGAGTTTCTCTTCGAGATGAGATTTTAACGAAATACTTAATTTACTAGAAAGATGCATAATAGGAAACTCAGGTTGACTTTGGAACGACTCTGGCGGCAAAAACTGATCAAAACTGGATGAAAGTAAAACAACCTGTGCAAATCGGTGATGAGCAAGCAATTTGGTCAATTCCCCATAAAACTCGTTGCGGAATTCCTATTAACAAGCTGTATTTAATAAAACAATCCTTTTAAAAAAAGTTTATAATCCGCAAACCTTATAGATGGGAGATCTCTGTTGAATAATCACCAATTTGTTGCTAACCGATGCAAATACTATAACAGGTTGAAATTTTGACATGACGATACATAAAAGTCCTGACATGACTTACCTTGGATTGAAGTAGAATACATATTTCCATTCAGTTTAAATGGATCAGGTCCAGCAAACGGGCGTACATGTTTGGAGTAAATGTAGCCAACTAGTTCCAGATCTTTTCCCTTGTCCGAGCACGGAAGGAGTGAGTTGATCAGCAAGTCAACTGCCAACTGAGGTACATTGCCAACCGAGATACACGGCAGTACCAAAGTGTAGTCATCCCACAAGTGGTCAGAGAGAAGAAAATTGTCGTTGGCAGAGATAAACAAGCTGCTCATTTTTTATAAATGATGATTCTGACAACTGTGCAAATAATTAATGCAATCAAATTATATTTTGACTTTTTTCATAACAAAAGTGCACTGTCATCCACTTAACAGTTAAGTCTTAACGTAGAGAATGTCTCTAATCGATTAAAAGCATTGTAATCAAACAAGCTTTGGTTACCTTGGATCAGTGAGCGTGGTGAAAACCGGTTGACATCAAGTAATGAGGAAGAAACTGTTGCAAACTAGGTCTGGACCGTCAGGTGGCATGTGTGGCATAATGCTGCAGCATGACCATATGATTGAGCGATGACGAGTAACGATCTCTGTGGAAGGAGCACGCGTGTCTGGTGCACCCGTGTGGTGTGCCTGCATGCTGCAGGTGAGAGCAAAACACGCGGTACTCCTGTCTCCTGGGCCCGAATCCATCCGTCATGTTAGCTCGCAACACGTGCAGTGCCATCGTGGTCTTGTCCAAGCATGCCCGAGGCCACACACTACTCTCAACCCGATTCGCCAGTTCGCTCTCCAATCCTTGGTCTCGCTTACAACTCCGACCACCGTTACTTGTAGACAGATCGAGACGAACTATTACATCATCCTCTATCTTGTCCGCTAAAGACTACTACAAGATTCTTGGCGTTGACAAGGGTGCCTCGGCAAAGGACATCAAAAAAGCGTATTATGAGTTGGCGAAGAAATACCACCCAGATACAAACAAAGACGATCCTAACTCGGCGAAGAAGTTTCAGGAAGTTTCCGAAGCCTACCAGGTTCTTTCAGATGACGGCAAACGACGACAGTACGATGACTTTCAGAGAACAGGTTTTGGTGGAGGAGACTTTGGATCTGCTCATCCTGGCGCAGGTTTTTCTGGTTTCCAGGGCTTCTCTTCTTCCTTCTCCAGCGAAGAATTGTTCAGAAAAGTGTTTGAAGAGATGCGAAACTTTACTGGAGGTGGCTTTGCTTCAGAAGACTATAGTTTTAGCACACCTCTTCAAGTAGAGCTTAGTCTTAGTTTTAATGAAGCTGCTAAAGGCATCAAGAAAGATGTCTATATTGATGTGATTGATACTTGTCCCAAGTGCAACGGCACTAAGTAAGTATTTTTTAACTATTAATCAAGACTATTAACTGAATTAATTAGATCTCAGGGCGATGAGAAGCCAGTTAAGTGTCCTTACTGTCATGGCACTGGAATGGAAACTATCTCGAATGGACCATTTATCATGCGAACAACTTGCCGCAAGTGCCACGGGACTCGAGTGATTATTCGCAACCCTTGTCGAGAGTGTCGCGGGGAGGGTGTGACACAGCAGCGTAAGAAGGTTCCAATCACGGTGCCACCTGGCGTCGACGATGGACAGAGCATTCGGATAAAGGTGGGCAACAAAGAACTCTACATTACGTTTCGCGTAGCTCGTTCCAACTACTTCCGACGCGATGGTGCCGACATTCACTCGGAGATAGAGATATCACTCTTTCAGGCTCTTCTTGGTGGCACCATGGATATTCAGGGTTTGCACGAGAACATTGCATTTAAGATACCTGCAGGAACGCAATCTCACACTCGAATACGTCTTCCCGAAAAAGGAATCGCGCGTGTAAATAGCTACGGCAAGGGAGATCATTACGTTCACATTAAGATCAAATTGCCTAAGTAAGTTCGTATTCTTTTTTTAGGGCACCAGGATTTATCTGCTTTGTTTCCTACTACAGAGAACTAACAAAGAAGCAAAAAGCTTTAGCTCTAGTGCTTGCTGAGTTGGACGACACCGGACTGAAAGGTACTATTAACGGTATAGTCAACACACGTTCGGGCCGTGTGATTGAGGGCGATGCCGAATTTGAGGAGTACACCAACATAATCAAGAATGCGTTAGAAGATGCTGAGGATGATAAAGACAAAAATTCAGATCGAAACTCGTGAAAACTCTAACTCTGACTCCACTGTACAGTTGAAATATAGGTTTAATTATGAACCAGCTGTAAAGAAATTACGTCTTTTAAAAATCTATTTTTGAATAGTAGAATTGTTTATTTTGAAATGTATTTACCGTAAAATTAGTGTTGTTGACTTTAATAAATTTTTTAATAATTATAGAAAAGTTGAGTTTGTCGTCGAAGAATCAAAGACAGCTGCGAGTACAATCAAAAGAGGTGCGAACCATGTTTTGAGTTCACTGGTGGAGTGTGTGCTTCCCTCATCATCAATACCTAGCTAGGTAGAGCACCTATAGGTGGTTGGCCCTTGATTCATTCAACTCATTTGGATTATTTGCAAGGATCATCTTTAGCTACTTTAGCTGATCGCTGATGTTTGCCACCGAGATTAAATCTGTAGATTGTTGCAGTGGCTCAACAATACTTTCAGTCGTTTACTTATTACCCATTACTAACACACATTCGAACCCATCCCCTCGAAGAGACTGTTACTAGATTAATTAATTTAAATCTCCCTATATATTTAGTTTGAAAATAACTTTATTTTGAAAAAATGCTTTATATTACAACAAAAAAAGCGTAGACATGATTGATAGCATTGATGAAGATGAAGATGAGTTGAAAATTGAACCGTTATCGAAGAATGTTCAGACAAACGAAAACATTGAACTAGCGGATGAGAATAGTCTCGACAAGAGGAGTATAGCTAGAAAGGTGTTGAGAAGGCTGGTTGGGTGATGAGAACAAGCAGCAGAGGTGTCACCTTCGGTACTTCTCGCCGAGTGGGTCAACTGTGGAGTGTGGAGCTCATCTTCAGCAGCCTGCTCTCCTCCTAAGGTCTTGCTTGAAATGGCCTTACTCTCACGAGCTAGAGTCATTTGGTGATGATTGTCCTCGATCACGTTGCTCTCGGTGGTTGCGTACTCGACATCGTTCGGTGATGGCTTGTAGACCGAGTCGTTCAACACTTTCTCCGAGTTGACCTCGCTTGCTGTGTCGGACTCATCCACCACTTTGCGTTCGTTGGGTTCGGTACCGTGTGAAAGCGCGTTACTTATTTCTGTTCCTTGGGTTGACTTAAGTGTAGTGGATTCCACCAAGGTGGTGCTAGCACGTACACTAACCGGACCACTTGACTTGCCCGTGACTGTGCTCGCTACGGTGCTCGTGTCTTCCATTCGAAACATCGACTCGAACCAACATTTGGTGGACCTCTCACCAGTGAATTTGCAGCTCACATACTGAGAGAAGTAGCTGCTGAACGTATGAAAGAGAAAGTCGCTAAGCTTTCCCACAAACTCGCCACAGTGGCGCACCACTTCGTCATAAATGCAAGATCGGTATCGTTCCCAGTGACTAGAAAATGCAAAAAAAAAGTTATAAGTCAGACAGTACTTGATTGTAAAAAAAGTAAACTTACCTGCATGCTAAAACCTTATCAGTGATGCTGTTTGAGCGTATCTTGTTATAGACCACATCACAACTCCACTGTGGCGTATTGATTACTTTGCTGATGCATCGCTCATGTTTGAAAAAATCTAATTCAAAAAAATTATGTTTTGCTATTGTGACAAAAGATTTGCTCTCACCTTGATCAAGCACCGGCAAAGTTCGATAGCAGATGTCATGAATCACGCTAGGTTTCCAAGTGAACCGATAACTGGTGAACTTAATCTGACGCGAGTCACACCACTTGAGACTTTTGTAGTCGCACTGGCCAGCCAGCTTTCGTACGCAGTTGACAAAGTTAAGGTAGGTGCCGTTGCCACTAGCATATACATAGCAAATCTCACTACAACAAATTGACCCTTCTAAGTGGTCTTACCTGCACACTTGATAGTATACCTCATCAGGTTGTTTGGATTTGTAACTTTTAATCTCCTCTACCATTTGCTTCTCGCAAATGGAAAACTCTTTCTTGCAATCCAGACATAAACCATGGCCTAGCAATAATGTATTAAAAATTATAAATGCAAAAGGAATTAAGAGTAATTTGACTTACCGAAGAAATTCAGCACAAGTAGAATATACACAAACCGTGCCATCATAAATTGACTTGTAAAGATGAAAAGTATTGCAAAGAGACAATGCGACAATCTAATGAGACTATTCTCCACCGGAGACGAACACGCCAATCAGACAGTCCACAGCCAAAGAGTGTTTGTTCTAGGAAACAGGATAAATTCGATAAGAGTTGACCTTGATTGAGCTAATTGAGTTTGTCCATTAGTGGTGTCTATAAAGTGGTGAACGGGTTGTTAATGCTAACGTTTATTTGAAAATTGTTGCAACTAACGGACCCTTGAAGGAAACATGCCGTACTACACTGTCAACATGGTCCGCTACATGCGGAATAGTCAGAGACAGCCAAGCAAACCACAAGCAAGCAAGACACGAATGCCTGAGGATGAAACTGAGGAAGAAGACTATGAAGAGATTGTATCACAAATTGTGTCCAGTGTGGCTGACAACGCCAGTGGCATCAAGAAGCGCGGTGGTAAGAAGCGGAAGAAGAAGCGAGCACTGCGAGTGACACCGAGCTGCGTGGACGCTGATGCCTCGCAAGTCAAAATGCCCGTAGCGTCAAAGCCCAACAGCAAGGACATGTCGTTTGATGAGAAGAAACTGCTCTATCTGCGCAATCTGCTGCGACTGCAAGTAGAGCGCATCACCAAGCTGGAAGGGCCCACGCCTACACTTGTAGGTCAGTCGATGACCAGTGTAAGAGATGCATTTGTTACTAACTTCATTTGCTCCACACAGCTCAGGCAGCCTTTTCCAAGTACGAGATCGATATGAATCAGACGGTGCAGCCCAGTTCCAGGTGCAACATCTACCGTTGCAAGCATCAGCAGTTCCCCGAATTGCAAATGTTAGCCAAGGTGTATGATAACGGTGGGCAGGATATAGAGAACCCACTCTATTTCAAAATATTGCGTCACCTCGGAAAGAAACACCCATTTATTGTGCAGACGTGGGACATCTTCATCGATGCCAAGAGTCGCGTGATGGTGATGCAGGAGAACGCCAACAGGGGCAACCTCGAGGAGTACCTGAAGCGCGATAACAAGCCAAGCAACGAGGGTCAAACTTGCGAATGGGCTCGCCAACTCTTCAAAGCAGTGGACTATCTGGGTGACATGGGCATCTGTCACCGGTCAATCTGTCCGCATCACATTCTCCTCAACCACAAAGATCTTGAGGTGCGTCTCACTGGCTTCTACGACTCGGTTCTCTACTGGAATGTTAACAAAGAGACAGTTCTCATGTTTCCCTGCAAACCACTGGAGAAGAAGAGTCGTGATGTGCCCGACTACCAAGCTCCCGAGGTGTTCGGCAACCCCGAAAAAGAAGAATTCGATCCCATCTCGGCCGATGTTTGGTCATATGGCGCTACTCTTTATTACATGCTCTCCCTCAAATACCCTTACAACTACAAGGTTTATTTTTATTGCATCTGTTTTTCTTGTATTAAACTTAATTTGTTGTTTCTAGGTGAATAACCCTAAGATTCAGGAAGAGATCGAAAACAACGTTCGTCAATTGTCTATCAGTGAGGAGGGTAAGAACTTTCTGTGCAGCCTACTGTCTGCCTTTGTCATACAGCGACTTGGTGCAGACAAAATATTCCAACAGCCTTGGTTCTCCAAGTTCCGGAACACAAACAAGAATTAAACTGTTCATTTTGCTCAGATTGATGAGTCAAGGACACATTGCAAAAGGGCAAGAGCTATATATGATTATAACTCAAGTAACTTTTGAGTTGCATACTGTGTTTACATAGTAGGAATAGCGATGACTCGGCAAAGGGTTATTGGCAAAAGGGAATGCAGTCACATCCCACCTCCTATGGCACCAGTCACATAAACAATCGAGTGTGGAGGAGACAGAAAAATAAGTATCAATCACGCTCGGGTGGGTTGGCGTGAGTGGCACAAGCACGCCACGAGCCTACCACTATCGCCATTCAGATCACCATCACAGACAAGACAGATTGCCCAAGACCTTCTGTCACTCTGTGTTTTGCCATTTCAACTGATTTGTGCAGATTTATACTATTTATAAACTAACAACAAATTTGCATAACACAAGTCATTGGTGCATGCACAAAAATCATCCATATATAAAACCAATTGAAGTCTAAACAACATACTGAGTAAAATAGTTAGACTGCAATGTTTAAGATTTAAATTATAAAATTTAATTTATAAAAAATTATTATAATAATTAAGTAAAAATAATAAAATTATCAAATATATGGTTGCTGAGAAGCATGTCATTCGTTGATGGCGAGAGACATACCTTTCAAAATGAGGAGGTGATACAATTCAAAGAAGAAAGTTGGTTGTCAAGAGAACATCAAAAGTTTAGATGAGGTCAGCTCAGAATCGTGCGAGTGCTCGTTACATGAAAACCAGAGATTGGTAGTAGCGATAGGAATGGGTGCCGGTCAGTCACTGACCAATTTCACTTGACGAATCCGGTCGGGCGACGGAAGTCAATTGCGCGTGAGAAGTTCCGGACGAAAAGAAGTAAGCATTGATGAAAGATAAGTAATGCTGTGTATGTGAGTGAAGCAAAGTTGTTCTGATCTGACTGTTCGAGAGAAAGTGAGAGAGAACAGTGTCAGAGACCAGTGAGGACAAAGTGATCTCACCACCACAAGTAACCGTCCGGCTGCACTTGTTGCTGATGATTCACAGTTAAGCGGAGGGGTACAAAGCACCACTATGACCAGTGTGGCCTACACTACAGCCCATAGACGATCAAGGCTGAAGGGTCACGGCGCATAGATCGATGTGCCCGCGTGCCTGTGTAGCCGTTTCTGCTGGTTGTCTGTCGTGTCGATAATCAAAATCAAGAAACATAGGTCAACCCTCTGATGGCACTGCCAATGTTCGGGACAGTGGTGTTGGTTGTGGGGTTCAGTGAAAACACAAAACCGCTGCCTCGTTGGCTTTGACGGCAAGGTCGGACCGTAGTTGACGGTGCCTGTTGCTGTGTGCAAGACTCATGAGGGTGAATGGCAACCAAAATGAGCTGAGACCAGCTTTTTATTGAATCACACCGAACCGAATGGCTCCAAGAGGCCGTACACCACCAATGAGGGAGGAGAGAGAGACAACTCAACAGTACTAGACGGCGAGTTGGCATTCAAACAACATTAGCCAGTGGGAAGCGAGAGATGCGGCAAACTATGAGAATGAAAAAGGCGGTTGGGTGAGAGCGATCGCGCAAGTGGCGAAACACAAGAGTGCCGCAGGAGACAAATTGGGAGTAGAGTCGAGTGCCGCCAGTGATCGCATCAGGGAAGTGATCTCGAGCAGCAGCAATGATGGCATCTTCTCTCGGTCACTCTCACTCTCACACTCTAAGAAATAAAAGTGTTTAAACTTGTAATGGGGAGCAAGTTTAATTTTAAATTCTCATTCACAACTTTATCACAAATTTATATAAAAATCTAGTACAGTGTTTTTATATGTTGAGCTACCATACCTGAATATACTTGAACAAGCTCACCACCGAAAATCTACAGATATGAGATACCATTCTTTAGCTGAATCAGGTCAAAATGTAACCCTTAACAAAGAACAATCATTGCGAAAATGTTTTGCTCACATATTTTCACCATAAAAACTGTATATTTATACCGTTACCATTGCACTTTTACATATCATTCTCTGCATATAATTGAACAAACGTTAGGCATCCATTCATTACCGCCCAACGCCTGGTAGTGCGAAACTGCTTGATGGAAGTTAACGTGCCATAGTGGCACCTCGAGCTTCGCCATACCAGGCTTCCCGCAGATATGCCGTGACAAATCTGGCCAACTCGGGCACTGATATCACTGGTGGTCTGGTCGTGTCACTTGGCGTCATTCACAGTGGTGAACCAATGCAGTAAGATTGGTAAGCATGGGTGACACATGCCATTTTTCGCCATGCAAGTGGCTAGTGTTTTTCCAAGCAGAGCACAGGGAGTCTACAGACTGTATCGACACTTTCATGCAAAATCTATTTGGATGATGAGTGAGAGTCATTAATGACCGGGTGACAGATTGCCGACTCGCCAGCTAATTGATTGGAGTCTGTCTTATGTGGTAGTGCAACGAATTGCTCGTCGCAATTTGAGGGCCAATTCACAAGTTTGTAATTTGAGTGAAATGTCCCTAATGCTGCCTCTGTCTAGTTCCGAATCGTATCAATCGCATTCAAATGACTAATGTTAAGGAGTCACCCTCTGAGCCGAACTTAACAAGAATTCAATTGCAAAAATTGCAACAAGAGATTTATGCTTGTTGTTGTTGGAAGTTATAAACCCCGCAAGCTAAAATAGAAGACATTGGTGCATTCCACTAATGAAGTTAACTGCAAGCTGGCTAATTGGAGTCAAGCACCAGTGACGTATCAGAGGCAACTCTCACTTTGCTGATAGGTATCGCTAGAAGTGGATTCTATGCTAAGCACAGTGCTTGCGACTTGCTTGGTGACAACCACGAACGCATTGGATGACTCGATCTCGAGATGGTGATTAGAGAAGTTGGCCTGCCTGGCGCACACACACCAACACATGTCTTTCTTTGCTCGTATTCTATCCGGCTAATCATCGATGGGCAACGCACTGCCAGAAGTTCCGACAAGACACCCGCAAATAGAAGCCGCGCCAGTGCGTCGCACAGATCGAGCTCGATACCGAAACTAGAGATGACAATAGTGCCGCACGCGCGTACACTTAGCTCGCGTTTGACTCACTCATTTGGTGACAATGTCCTTTCGATACTATCTACAATGTTATTTTTTATTCACCATCTACAGTGAATCAACTGGCATTGTGAGTTACAAATCAGTCAAGCGAGCCCTGTCATCAGATCCACTCTACCCAACTTTGTTGAACTTGACCGCAAGTTGGCCTTCAATCTTGAGATAAACTGAAAAAGTAGTAATAGTAAGCGGACATTGTTTGTGAGAACATACCGGAGATCTATAGTAATGAATAAAAATAAAAACAATTAAAGTAAGGGGAAATAGCCACCATCTTCATAAATCTTGGTGGCTAGCTCATCGCCCAGTGACGCCGAGTTCATCGGCTGCCAGACAAACTAAACTGGCCTATCAATCACCACTCGCGAGAGGGAGTAACTGACGCCCACTACTAGCCAGCTGGGCTAGAACTACTACTGCTTAGTAAGTACACAAGTTTACTTCATCTTCCACTCTAGTCACACAAATAAATCATTTTAGTTGCGTGTAATTCTAATCAAACACAACCCGTAGTTGACGATAAACAGTAGTGCCAAGTTAAGCGAATGCGCGCTCTCTTCACAGGCGATTCTTTGATCACAACCGCAAGTATCTTCCCGACACGCCACCATAAGGAGAAGGCTTAATTTAGTGTGTGGCTCTATTTTCTTGCAGTTCTCGATGGGTGCAAACTTTTATCATTCTTGCCCACACCAAATTCGATTCCTTGTGAAAATTCTTATCCCGACAAGTGAGACCGTTGCGCATTGTACTGCAAAGCAATAAAAATAAACGAAAGAAGAGAATGTGCGGACCAAACGCGCAGCAAGGGTCGAGTGAAAGCAAGTCTCAATGGTAGTGCGTTCGGAATTGTCGGAGTGTAATACAATCCGATCCCTACTTGAGTCGGTCTGGTGCGCAGTGAGAACAATTGCGAGCTGTGTGAGCACACCAAGTGCCCACTGCAAACACCACTCGTGCTCGGGCCATTAGTCCATGGCTGCAGCCAACTGGGCGCCGAGTGGCCCAGAGATTCTACTCAAGTCTATTTAATCGGCCTATCTCTGGAAGTTTTCAAACAGAGTGCGCGAACCCAACTTGCAGTCTGTTTGCCATAATCCGACGCATGCCAAACAATCGTACTACTCGTTTAGTAGAATTTTTAAATTTAGAACTCGGATTGAACGAAAAAAGCATGGTATCATCGAATGAGGCTCGGTTCAAGTCACTCGATCGGATTTAGTTATTGATTGTTTACATTTAGTTTCAGCCAGTACAAAACATGTAAGCACAGTATGACAAGTGACAGCGCTACTGCAGCATGCATCGATCAACACGTGTGATGGGTGCGCGTGCTCAAGGTCAGCCCAGAGGACTGGTCACCACTGGCACTTGGCCAGTGTCGAGACGTCCTCACATTTTGCAAGTCATCTGTAGCACACTGTGGCGACTTGCGACAAGAGGCACGCGCGTGCCATTCGTGCACTCGTCATCATTTAGATCACATATGTTTTGCCTATGTGCGCCACTAGGCCAGAGGTCAATCGGGGTTATAGGGTCACAGGGTCTGGTGGTCTTCGCTCGCCATGACAGATGACACTCCCATCAACATTTATTTGCATTCCGGCTCATTTGTGGGCAATAGAGTAACCATGCGCGCGCTTTAGCAAACACAAATTCAAATATCACAAGTTTGTGCTGCCACCTATTGATGTTCATTCAAAAAAGTCAACACCCATTCATAAATCCTTGTGGGTTGAGTATGATTTTGAGTTTTTGTAACTATTTCTTGTTTTTCCCGCGTCACAACATGCTTTATACAGGCAACACTCAACAATCGGCTTGCTCAAGAAAAGACCTCCATTATAAATCGACATAGAGCAAGCGCACGCTTTACGGGAAATTATTTCGGGACCAAAAAAATTAATACCTAAGCCTAAAAAATAATGACTTTGCCAAATTAATTTTTTTCTCTAAAAATTTGATTTTTAAATTAGCAAATTTATGACTTTGCCTAAAAAATAATAAATTTGCCGAAAACTAAAAAACACGAGGACAAACCAAACAAGATTGTCAAGTTTGATCACTCTGACTAGCAAGATTCATTCTGTACTTGCATGAGATTCTACAAAGAATATATCTGCAAACACATAATTGGTTAAGCAATCAAAAATTGCTATTTTGATCCAACACCTGAAGTGCATGATTAGTTTGTTCCCCAACATCCTTTCTAGCCTTTCTTTCTTTTTATCCACAATATCTTAACTTAACCTCTCTATCCCTTTCTGTCCCCCAATATCCTAACCTAACCTCTCTCCCTCTCTTTTGTAACCAATAACCTATAATTACCTAACCAAAGAGAGTTTAAATAAAATTATGTTAGGCTAGGTTATTGTGAAACAAAAAAAGGTAGGTTTGGGTTATAGTGAGACACATTGTGAGATTCAATTTAGTTGATCTGTGTTGGAACGTTACTCAACTCATTGTTGACAGTTGAGTTAACCAAAAAAACCTACTCTAAATAAAATAATTTTGTTTAGAAAAATTAATTATTTTTTAGGCAACAATTATTAATTTTTTAGGGTGTGATTTTTATTTTTTTAGGGAAAAAAATCAATTTGGCAAAGTCACTAATTTTTTAGGCAACGTCAATAATTGTTTAGGGCTGTTAATTAGGTGCCACGCTTTACCTCTGGTCACATCTCAAAAAAGCCACTTTGTACTGTCAAAGATAGAGAACATTTTTCTCTGATTTCTTGAGTGTCGCCTGTATTTACGTTGATTGTCGAATTGATATCACAATTGCCACAATTGTTCTCGCGTTTGGCTCTACTAACACTAAAGATAGTTCCACAACCTTCTATAAATTCACTCATATCACATCGTGTCTGGCAAGATCTGTTTGGAGTAACTCAACACTATTATTGATTAGCAAGTATAATAAACTCATTTCAACCGCATGATAAAAAGAGGTAATGATTTAATTATAGAGACCCATCTGGTTCAAACATTTTGACTTGCCAAGTTTGCAATGCCAGTACAAAGTTCGCTCCATTCAGAAAGAATATAAAATGAAAACAAGCAAGTCACCTGATTCTGCAGATATTTACCAATACTGGTCAAATGGGCACCACTAAACAAGCCAAGTTGGCGCCAAATGTCAAATTAAATTGAAATTCGAAGGCATAGCTTGTATGATCGAATTAGAAGTTGGTGAGTGAACAGACGAAATTGTTCTTTATTTAACTAGTCACGCTGTGTGCAATCAATCCAGTTTCTTACAGTTGTCTTCTGTCTTGTTCTTTATATCCATATTGCTTCTTGTTGCACTCTTCTCTCCATTATTAGCTAATTGACCCTACTAGTTGGTACGATGACCAGTGTAAGTGTGATTGAGCCTGACACACGAGCACCTACACAGCATCAACAACAGCAAGTCAGCAGTTCGCTTAACTTTACCTCTGTCAACAAGATGTCACTTTTCTCACTGGAGAAGCGCATTGACTACCACTTGTCCCGAATCATGAAAGGCCATCGTTTGATCAATTTCAAAAACTCAATTGAGCGGCTGCCCACAGAAAAACGCATCTGCGAGTGCATTATCGAAGTTTTGGTAAAACAGTGAACTATTTAACTTTGCGACTTTCTAATTTCATTACGCATTTTTTCACTAGATGTCCTCGTTAAATCTCATCACGCGCAAGACACCAATGATCGTCGATGCAAAGGCTAAGATTGACCACATTCCACATCTGTTTGAGGAGGGGTCGTATTCACTTGACGAGATGGGGCAAGTCTTCAAGGAGAAGCTGAATGAGATGCGTCCGGTAGCTACCGCACTGGAGCAGATCATTTGGGCGTTGAACTCAAACAAAGAGCATATCCGGTACATCGTGCGAGTGTTCACTGTTCCGGAGACTTACCAACGCTGTGAGCTCAACACCAACGACCCAGGCTCGGTGGTGCAGCTACGTCACTTCATCGCCGACACAATAGGTCACTGCGAGGAAGTGATCCTCGTGTGTCGCGCCATCCGGGCCCAGCTTTCCGAAGCGTTCGTTTCCACCTTCCTAAACCACTTCTAGTCTTTCCCTAGCATTAGGGCACACTAGCCAAATTGCTTTCAACTTTTTCCACCATTTGACATTAAAAGAATTTTTTGCAAAACTTTAATTCAGTCTGGTTCTATGACAAATCTGTTCTAATTTTAATCAATTCGAGCATGATTCTAAGTGGCCGACATCAAAAATCAATTGCTGGTTTTATTCGTGATCGCTGCGCCTCCAATTGGGCCACCGAGGGCAAATTCCATATTTGGACAGCTGTAGAATCGTGAGCAGCTAGAGGAGTGGAGAGCAGTGTCTATATGGTACCAGTGCAACCAGGCAGACACTGGCTTGCCGATCGCAACCAATTTGGTGCGCACTAACTTGCCACCATCAGACTTGCCAGCGTCACTCACCCAAGCGATTTGCTTCGAACGATTGGTCATCCAGCTAAGCAGATTCGTTTGGCATTCACGAGCGGTAGCAAAGTGCCCGCGTGAACTCGAATCAACACGTTAGAGCTGCTATTGTTGCTACTGCTGAATATTGCAGAAGCAAAACAAACATCGGTGGGCAACTATCTCCGCCAACGCCATTTAACATATGCGTTGCGCATTCTGCAATAATATTATAATAGCTGCATCTCATCACCACCTCTGGTTGGTCATCGTTGATCTTCGGTCACCCCCACTGGCTCACCCGTCACTCTTTGATGTGCCTGCGTCGCATAGTTCGCTATTGTCACCACAAGACGCTTGGGGAGCATGAGTTGCCAATCACGATAGCGCGACACGTCTGGCCAACATCAGTGATCTGTAATGTAGCCGTGCTAGTGTGGTATCATCATCACCATTGTTTTGCGTCAAGTCTCTTTGCATCCTGTCAATCGTCAATTAATAGAGTCATTTCATCAATTAATCAAGCCTGTTCAAATCTACTGCAGGCGTGAAGTGAACGGTTCGCCTATCAGTGGATTATCGTGCCGTCGAGCAGTGGCACTCTTCGGACAAAGTGTTTGTTATCATTTGCCGAGACGACTCCGTGCAGAGTCGGATTCACATCATCTCGCCTTTACACTGATGGCCAACACAAGTTGGTCCGTCTGGCAGTTGAACACCTCACTCTGGTTCTTGGGGGTGCTGGTGTGGAAGTCGTCCGGTGTGAATAGTGCTCAGCTTCCAGTAATTGACATCCAAGAGTTGTGCAGTGACAGTCCACGAGGAGAACAAGTCAATGGTCGCGTGTATCTAGAGGGACAATACAATCACAAGCTGGAGTACCACCTGCCAGGAGATGAAGAGGCCTCAGTGCTCTACTTTCTCTCCAAGCCAGCTCAACTACGGTACGCCGAGAAGAATGGTGATGCAAGCATTGTGACAGTGCATCACAGCACTACTCGTAGCTACATTCATTTTGAGCGACTCAATTTTGACCATCAAGGCAACTACAGCCTTTACCGAATCGAGTTCGAACCAGACGATCACACTCGTGTACTTAGTCTCAGCCGTACCGATCTCACTCTAGTCGTGCAAGGTGATTCGCCCACATACAGCACATTTCACACCAATGCCATGCCAATTTAAACAAAGTAGATTTTGTAAACATCAAATATCACAAATTCCAGATGTGTTGTACACAAATAACAAAAATGTTTATGCTTTCAAATGGTAGGTTTGTTTGGTTTTCTACATCGCTGTAACAGCAACAATCAATGCGAGAGTGGCACCTGCAATCTGGGAACGTGTGCTTGCAAACCTGAGAATCCAATCTGGGCACAATTCCACTGCTTTCCCGGTAATTTTAATAACATAATTTTCTCTTGAGAATAAATCGTTTTTTTCTCTGTTCTTAATGGCAGCGCGCAACTATAACGAAAGCTGTGATGTACACGAACAGTGCAGCTTTCTAGGAGGCAAAAATGCGGAGTGTTTTCTTAAGCGATGTCGTTGTCAGAAGAATTCAGTCAAGATCAAGGTTTCGTCAGGAGCGAGTCATTGCGTCACAATGGGTAAGCAATTATCATCATTCTAATCAGTGCCAATGACCCAAATATCGGATGATCTCAGCCCAGCTGCACGAGCCATGTTATTTCTCCAAGCAATGCATTTTAGCAGGAAAGAATCGATACTGCAACGGAACCTATCATTGTGACTGTCTGCCAGGTTATCCACTGGTGGATGGACGTGTGTGCAGCTCTGCCATGCTGACCAAGTTAAGTCTAATACTTCTGGTTCTAGTCCCACTGGCAACGCTAGTCACCATCTTACCCCACTCTACCTGATCACAAACTTCACCCAAATGCACCGATGTGCCAGGAATGAGCCAAATCAATTCAACTCGACCTTGCCCGACAAAAACAGACTAATCAATTTATGGTGATGCTTGTAAATTATTGCCTCAATAAAGGCTATGTTAAATAAATAAACAAATACTCATGAAATAATGAGTTACATTCATGTAATGAGATTGAATTTAGTGGATGAATAGAAAAAAAACAACAAGAATATGTAAGTTAGTTTGATAGTATTGCCAGTAATAGTAATGAAATATTACTCCGATGTGTGTGTAGCGTTACCAAATACAGTGGGACATTGATATGAGTAGTAGTGAAGCAACACTGTACGTAAGTGGGATGTGGTAACCCAACCAAACCAAGCTACAATCTACACTTCATACTCATCTTTTGGATCTATTGATCCAAATGAATTAAACAATCATTTGTTCAAAACGCCGGTCACCGTTTTGTTTCGGCGCAATATTTTCTAATCTAAAAAAGCCAAAAACTTGTAAATCTATCTAGTTGTTAAAAAAACAAAAAACTCAGTGGTTCAAAGTGGCAAAAAGTAGTAAATAAAAAAAAGTTAAAATAAGTCAAAGTAAAGTGGCTAGAGATGTTTCACCAGTCTCAGCTGCCCACTGGGTGGCGCGCAGTACCAATCGAGTAACTTTGAATTATGTACTGTTACTATCAATAAAAATTAAAATTGCAAAATTCAAAATACAAATCAAATTAATTAGGAAATATAATATTCGTATTTAAACTACCATAAATAAAAATAAAATTGCCAGCGCCACCCAGTGGGCAGCTGAGACTGGTGCAACATCTTTGGCCACTTCACTTTAACTTATTTGATTTACTACTTTTTGTCACTTTGAACTACTGATTTTTACAAGTTTTTAAAACTAGATAGATATGTTGTAATGTTAGCAATCCTTAGATGCGTCATAACATACTAGTGAAACTTAATCACCTAGATAACGCACCGTTCAGCTTGTAGTAGTGAGATCTTTTAATTAAGAATTCACAATGACGCGTTGGCAACTTAAACATGGATCATTAAATAAAATGTAACTCAGTGGCGCACCGACAAGTATAAGAATGATTGACCAAATAAAGTTCTTACTCAACGCACAAAGATGGAGTCACTCAAACGTGCCTTACTTTTTGTGAAACTGATGAAGATTGAACCCTATCTTTTCTTGGCAGAACTGGTGATGTCATTCAAAAAACTGGCACTTGATCAATTGATCCAAGATAAGTTGTGCCTCGACAAATACAATTTAAGCGAAGAGTTCTGCCTCAATTTGCCCACCATGAGTAAAGAAGAAGATACCGAACAGTTGAAGTTAACCATTTTAGATGAAGTAACTCAGTTTAACTTTTACATTACCATTTCAACTATAGTCCCAATGCTGATTATGGCATTCATGATTGGACCTTTTCTCGACAATAACACTCATAACAAGAAACTCGTGATGCTCATGGCAATATCGATGTTTCTCTTGGAACAGATATTACTTCTTCTAAACTGTTACTTTTTCAAACTAAGTAAAATACACACTTAAACCCTTGCAATCCTTACTAAAACATATTTGTGTCACAGATTACCATTTTCTGCTAGTAACCGAGTTTGCGACAAGTCTGCTTGGAGGCGTCTTGACATGCAAGGCACCTGCCATGTCTTATCTCACATTTGTGACTCCAACCCACCTCAAGGCAGCTCGACTCACTTTGGTGGAATTTTGGACACTTTCTGGTAAAAACACATGTATTCTACTTGCCCAATATTAATTATATAATTGATATTTTAGCTCTCCCTATTGCAATCTATATAGCAGGCAACTTACTTCTGAGCCCACCACTCTTTAAAGACGAATTGCGAAACTACTCAACTATCTTCGTTATTGGTGCCTTAGCTTCGGTGGTTGCTTTTCTTCTAGTCTTCTTCCTGGTAGACGAACAACTTGACAAACAACTCTTTGTCCGTCATTTTAATTCACCCATTGAAGAGCAACCAGTGAAAGACATGGTCGACTCAAAGCCTGGTTACCAAAACGAAAAACCAAAACAAGAATCTCATGAAGAAATTTTAATGCCAAAAGAGAATATTCTACAACAGTTCTTTCAATTGAACAATGTGAAAAAAATGGCAAATGTAGTCTTGAAGAGCCGACCACACCAGATTCGATTACAAATAATCATGCTTTGCATTGCAATCATCTTTTACCAGATTGCCTCATACAGTTCAAAGGCCTTTCTGTTTCAGTACGTCCAACTAATGTACAGTTGGAATTCAAGTCAGTTTAGCACATACGCGGTACTAAGCAGTTCTATTAACATTTGTAGTTCAATGCTTTTTGTGCCAATACTCCTTAAAGTAGGTTCTACCAAGTAGATTACATTGGACTAAACTAACTGGATATTTGATTGATTCCAGGTGTTCCATATAAGCGATCTCAACTTAGCTCTAATTGGTATCAACTTCGTTCTCCTGCAAAGCATTATGCGATGTGTCTTATCTGAATTGTTTTATTATTCTTTGGTGGGCAGTTTGCTCAACACAGTTTGCATGGCAGGCATTCGAAGTTATATATCTAAAATCGTCGAGCCAGACGAGTTGGGACGAATATTTAGTCTCCTTCAAGTGTTGAATGTACTCACAACCATGCTCTCCACAGCAATCTTCTCCAGCCTTTTCCACGCCACTCAACACAAAATGCCCACTATGGTTTTCTTTGGAGTTTCACTGGCTCTTCAGATATCCATCATCATGATTTTTGTAGTAGCGCGTAAAAGCAAAGAAACTTTGCGATTATTGAGGGAAAATCCCAACTTACCCGTCATACATCTTTGAACATATCAAACTCTCATTATAGATGCAATTTTCAAATTAAATTAATATTTTAAAAACTCGGTTTTTTTCAAATACTTATAAATTATTTATAAATTTTCAACTATTTTAAGTATTTAGTTATCACTTAATTATTGACAAAATATGACGTTATTTATGAATGAGACCTATGTAAAGGTACATTTTCAAGTAGGCAAAAATGTACTTTAATAGCGTATTGGATCGATCAAGTAGTGTTATCATTTACCAAGAATACCTTGAGTTGTTGTATTGAAATAGTTTATGCTATCACTTTTATACTTTTACTACGATTAAGAACTCATCAGATATATTTATACAACAAAAAATTGATGTAGCGTGCCAATCAATGTCGCACACTGTTAAACATGTTTTACACAGCAACTGCTTGTCTGGATTAAAATGGATTATTGCTAATTGATTTCTGATGAAGAGGTAGGACTAATCCTTGATGTAGTGAGAAGTGACCCCGAGACAGGATGTCTCCACAGGATGCCAGTTGACGCTGGGCCAATGCACTTTGAGTTCGATCCCAGACAAAAACACGTATCTCGGGTGGAATCGAGTCAAGTTTGAACACTTTCAAACCAAGTGGTTACTAAAACCCTCGGCATTTGCAACATGACGACGCAATCCACTTGTGCACCACAGGTTTTACTCCAGATGGCGCGCTTCTCTATCACTATCTTCTCGAGACAGATGTTCACCGCCTCTCGGACTAGCCTTGCTCGCATCAGTCATCGATTGACGTGGTATTGTTGTGTCTCCACCTGTTGATACAGGTTGTCATGTCACTCGAGTAAGACAAAATTCAATCACAAGACTCAAAGAAAAATTGGGATTAGTCAAACTTACATCCGGATAATGAGCTACAGAGTTGCCAGAAGTGACTTTTCACTGACCACTTGGCAAAGACCTTCAATATGACACACTTATATAAACAACACCAAAGACTGGCTCTCAGAGGTGCGAGTGGTACAGCAATTGACACTGGCCATCTCATCTTTCATCTCAAATCTCAAATTTTGTCAAACAATGCTCTACAATATAGTCTCTGCTTTGAAGAAAAACCAAATTACTTATTTGTAGAAAAAAGCTATTTATCTACTTACTATTCCAAAAAATATTCAAACAAATATGGCGTTAAAGTTAATTGACGTATTACGCTTCGTACGACTACTTAAAGTAGAACCCTACATTTTTCTGGTAATGTTCATCTACGTTTGCAAGCGATTACCACTGGACCAACTAATTCAAGACAAGTTGTGCTTGCAAAAGTACCATATGTCCAAAAACTACTGTTTCCACTTGCCAGTGATGAAGGATGAGGAAGACACTCTAAACATGAAATCAACTATCTTGACCGATGTGACCCAATTCAACATGTACATTAACATAGCCATCACCGCACCAATGCTGATCATCTCTCTCCTCGTGGGACCCTTCATCGATCGCAATATTCACGGCAAACGAATCATGTTGCTTTTCTCTGCATTGTTGCTGGTTTTCGAGCAAGTCCTCCTTCTAGTCAACTGCTACTTCTATCAATTAAGTAAGTACAAGCCATTCAAAGCAGCAAAACATGGATTAACTCAACTTGTGCATTTCATATAGAATATAATGTTCTGATGGTCAGCCAGATAGTGCCTAATATGCTCGGTAGTGTATTGATCTGCATGTCGTCTGGATGGTCCTATGTGACTACAGTAACCCCTAAACATCTGGTGGCCATTCGTCTCACGGTGCTCGAGATCTTTCTCTTCGCTGGTATGTAGTAGATTAGAAGATGTACCGTAACCAGTACTTCTTTGACACAGCTTCGCCCATTGCCACCCTACTCAGTGGTAGTTTGCTTCAAAATGCGCCACTTTTCGAATCTGAAATGAGAAACTACTCAACGCTCTTCATTCTGGCAAGCTCTGCATCGATAGCCGGATTCATTCTAATTTACTTTTTGATTGACGAGCAATTCGACAAACAACTTTTTATCCATTACTTTAGTCCGCAAAAGACGGACCAATCGAAGAAGATTCCAATAGAATCGTTCAAAGTTACGAAACTCTCGTTAAATGAAAAACTAGAATTACCAGAAAGACCAGTAAAAGAGGTGAGCATCGTGCGTCAGTTCTTAGATATAGGCAACATCAAAGAGATGGTTCAAACCCTATTCAAGCAACGCCCGCACCAAATACGAATGCAAATCCTGTTACTCTTCTTGGCCCTCATGCTCTACCTTCTCGCCTATCTCGGTCCATCGGTCTTTCTCTTCCAGTATGTGCAAAAAGTTTATCACTGGAATTCTAAGCAGTACAGCTTCTACTATGCGATTAGTAGCGTCATTAACATGGCCACTTCTCTTTTGCTTGTGCCTATACTGCTACGAGTAAGTGGTTACACTGCGACATTATTTTGCCACTACTGAAGTGCTATTCTCCTTGTAGGTGTTGAAGGGAGATGACATCAACTTTGCACTCATAGGACTTAATATCCTTTTCATTCAAAATGCGATGCGCATTCTCTCACCCTCGCTCACTCTCTTCTATGCTTCTCTGGCTGGCAGCACGCTCAACTCGGTGAGTTCGGTTGGCATTCGAACCTACCTCTCTAAGATCATCGAGCCGGGTGAGATGGGACGAATCTTCAGTCTCATGTCGGCAATCGACTCCAGTTTGCCCCTCTTGGCCTCGGTCATCTTCTCCAATGTTTTTCGCCTCACCATCGACACCATGCCCAACATGTCTTTTGCAGCGGTCAGTGTGGGACTCCTGATTGCAATCCTATGCCTCTATGTGATTGGCTACAAAGCTCCACATACATTGAAAATGCTGGAACAAGAACGCCAGGAGCAACTAGAAAACAGCGCGTAGTGTCTGCATCGCATTGATGTCACCTGACAGTGATTGACACCCCTTTCCACCATGTTGAACTGGCACTGTTGTTGTCTATCTCAAACTCAACAAAGCATGATTACTTGTCAATACTATTTGTCTTTTTGGTATTTGTAGATAAAATATATATATATATGTGGGAACCATCTTCCTTCCCGGAAAGATTTCCTGAGTAATTTAACACTGAATGAGGAGATGCCCAAGAAATGAGTCATGTGTGAGTGTGAAGCCTGATGTGATAAGCGATGGTGAAGAGAAGTGACCGATGACTGGCGG
>WURS02146729.1:0-21876 GCA_011762765.2 Rhinocypha anisoptera
ATCGAAACAAAGCGGCGGCTACGCCTCCGCTTTGAACAAGCGATGCTTCGCTGTATTTGGTAACACTACACACACACACACGCGGTTGTGTGATTTAAATCACCCCCACTGGGGTAATATTATTTTTACTATAACGTAGGATGTGTTTTGATAAGATAGTTTTATTATTTAGTTTTAGCAACTCTGCTATTTGTTGAGCTTGAAAGCGATTGAATGACATTGAAATTTATTTTATTACTTTTAGTATCAGTGTACTATGTATCAATCAATTATTAGATTTTTCTGTGTGCAAGTAAATCATAATTAACGAGAGTGTGGTTTGAATTATTTATTCAAAATTAGCCTTTCACCTATTTGGTTTGAAAATCTGTGTCTAGACAAGTGTGTCATTCTACATGATCTCCAAAACAAAAAAGCTCAGTGTGTGCGGTTTATTTTATCACCAGTAACTGTTTTATGCTTCTGCCAAATGAAAGCACGTTGATGAATAGACAATTTCTGGACACTCATCTATTATAGTAAGCTTGCTTCGGATGTCTCTGGCTTTACTAAACTTTTGGAGATAATGAGGGATTCTGGTTAATTGAATGTAAAGTAATGATGGAATTGAAAATATTACGGTAAAAAAGAGCTACGGCAAATCCAATTAGCCAAGAATGTTCGACACAGTGAAAAAGTCTTATCTTATCGATAAAAAGTCGTTGCGGACAAGTTTTGTCTTGGCTTGTTCGATGTTTGTTCTACTGATTAGTTTGTTGTTCTGGTCGGCAATCCGTGAGAGTCAGTCGATGGCGATTGATGCGTGTGTGTCCAAGTGATGCTTGTTTGGCGACCTTGTCATAAGTCGGTCAGTAGTCCCCTCTCGGAGGTAACTGAACATCATCAATAACCTAGCTTGTTTTGTATAATAACTAATTGGCATTATTGTAATTAAAAAGCCATTACAATACACCGAGAACCGATTTAAGTTAAATTTTAACAGACCACTGATACACATACAGCGTGACGACTATTACCGAAAACAACTTAATGAATCCCGCTGCGAATCGACAGTTCGGGAACGTGTCGAAATCTGATGATAGTCTTCTTGGTCAGGTCGCATCGCACGTTGAAAGAGACATCATCGGATTAGCATGAAACGAGGGCTGGCTCGCGCGTAGCCCATTATAATCTACCGGCATCCGTCGCATCTAGCTGCCATAAGCCTGATGATTTAAATACAAAAATCTATTTATTTGCTTTTCTTTTCTTGCATGTAGTCTTGAAGTATGAGTGTGTCTATGAGTTAGATCTGCATAGTTGTTTTCCAACAATGACGACCAATGCTGATAGTGCGATCTCCCTAGCGTATCATAAACTGATGAGATTAGACAGCCGTGCTGTTGAGATGGCCAGAAGGCTTCGCTTGGAGGTCGTCGCTTCCAGGCTCGAAGCCCATTGTGCCTCGCTTTGTCGGCCACCGCAAGGTATCATCATTTGACATAGCCACCGATGCTGACTGGCCAGAAGTGAGCTGGATTAAGGTGATAAGCGTCCAACTGACCCGCATCGAGATGCGATGACGTCGAAAGATGGATTGGTGTTGTGAGACACCAAGGAGAATTTGTTGTTTCATGCCGATCAGGTGGCTAATGATTGAGACTGACTTCTGAACGCTAACTTAAAGTGGAGCAGGTTGCTTGTGATCCGAATAAGCGAAACAGCACCATGACCATTTTCACACCCCACCAAACGACCGACCAAGTAAGTGAGTGACTGGCCGGCAGCGATGGTGGCAGAGACACGATCGACAGTTGGCAGTTGGCATCGCCAAGTCTAATGGTCTTATAAAAAGACCGAGAGAGAGAGAGAGAGAGGTGGTTAGACCTGGAGAATCGTAAAACGATGCAAAGGCTTATTGCGAGTCGAAGATCACGCCGGTGCTGCCTACTGGCCAGCACTGCATGACCAAGGCATCGATGCTATTCCTCGCTTAGTCGTGCCGAGCACAACATCAACACTGCAAGTAAACCATCGAGTCGGTCACTCACGGCGCTGGCTCAATGTTTTTTGCACACCAATAATCTTGTACCTGTTTGTTTGGTTCATAATGTGAATTTCATCACCGAAATAGTTGTTTTCTTCAAACGAAATTCTAACGTTTAAAATGCACTACAGTGGATATAATTTCTTAAGTTAATTCAAACACACAAAAATATAAAACTAGAGTTTATAAATTTTTGGTAATGGGGATTTTGCATATTGAAGCACAAAAGTGTGCAAGAGGCGCAAACTGCCGGTGGAACTTGTTTCTTATTCATGTTGATTATGTGCTTGATGGATGTTTGCGTTAACTGATAATTAATTGGACTGTTGGCTTGTAACAAACTGTAACTATGTGACGACTTGGTGCGTTGCATCCAAAGAGTTTGAGGTAGGTTGTGGTAGCTACTCGCCCACCACTTGCTATTTGGCCAGTTGCCAAGAACAATGGCTTGGCACCGGCTCGCTTTCAAATTAAATTGATTTCACCTTGCTTTCGCACACCGGTGCGTTAGTGGATTTTTTCGTAAATGCGGAAGGGGTACTTTGCTTTCTTCTACGAGACCTCATCGCCGCGTGCTACTTTTCATCTTAATCTCGTCTTGCTGCATGATTGATATCTCGTCTAACTCTGACATCGCTCCCGTACCGTCATTACTATAGCATTTGTCTCAGTGCTCTTCGTGTTTGCGTCTGAGCTATATTATTTGCACATAAATACGACACTAGCAGTAATTGATTCAGCGATGAGTTTGCCTTTTGGTAGTAGTCTAGTCTAGTGGGAGTAGAACAGAGAAGGGAAACTTAAAGCTCATCAAAAGTTAGGGTTATGTGGCATCGACTGCGGTGGTGGGCGGACAAAGACATCGAAAGCATGGAGACGCCACCGACCGATTTGGCATTTCTCTCAGCGCATTCGTGCTCACTTCTCACTCTACTGTCTTAGCACGCTTTCCTCTTTGCCCGTTTTGGCTCAGTTTGTTATCAAGTTGAAAATTACCTACCTCGAGTCAGCAACTCTGATTGGGCGGTAATTGCTAGGGAGCGAGAGTGGTGGTGAATGGACCACTAACCGACTGTCTTCTATATTTCATCTCAAACTCTACTGATATTGTCTCATTTTTTTGTTTATCACTGACGCCAAACTTGGTAGTTGGCATCACAATTTGCTCCAAATTTGCATTGAGTCACATTTACCACAAGTGACAGAACTTCACCTTTGCACAACTTAGTTTACCGGATTTCATTTGGCAACACCATTCGGGATAATGAGTACTGTCGCCATTTCAAGAGCCATTCTTCTTTCCATGTATACTGGTCATTGGTGATTATGTGGCTTCCTGTTGAACACTGAGAGTTCTTATAATAATGGTTGTACCAAGTAACATAGATCTGTTATTGATCCAATGTAGCCTAACTCAAGTATATATTCACCGTATGTTTCTCATGAACTCTGTCTAATAGCTACCTGCGCAGACGGTTTACATCGAAATGAAACGTTACAGTTCTTATTAAATTAGCACCCCAGTGCAAAGTGAGCTCATTCGACGATGGATAACTAAGTAAATGAGAGTGGCAAACGAAGTCGATGACAACGTCGAGGTGATGTCATAATCTGCCTCGCCTCCATTGTCGTCGCCATTGTGATCAGTAGCGCGCAATGGTCGTTCGGACGAAATCTTTGCTTACCATGTGTAACTGGTTGGTCGATTTGCATAGAGGCGTGATAGTCAGTGTCTGCCTTGTCGATACCTGTTTTCGTAATTGGCCATTGTGTGATGAAGAAAACATTTTTGGGTGCTGTGTTCCCTCAATTCACTTATTTTGTTCAAGTTCTATGCGTGGTTACCCGCTCATTGTTGATATCAGGTCTATTTTTTGTCACATGTAATCCAACATGTTTAGGAACTACACAAAGCACGTGATGATGTTTTACAGATAATTAGTCATCATTCAGTAAATCTATTTGGCATACACTTATGTTAAAAATGATAATTTCATTCTATTACTTGGTAAAATATTAATTTTCAAATTGTTATTATTATTATTATGCCCTGAGAGGTTGGAGTGTGAGGCTTTACTGACTGGCACGTGTTGCTGTGGTTGGTACACATGTCAAGTTTGAAAAATAACATTTGAAAACTATAAAAGTGAATGAATTTGTTATTTAATGTTTGCAATAAAATCAGTTCTAATTTAAATCTGATAGCAAATGCGCTTGTTTGCCTAAACCATTTTGTAAAAAATACTGCATGTGTAGTCAGCAAAAACTGATTCAAACCAAAATTACTTTTGTAGTTTAAACATTTTATTTTATAATTTACTTAACAGATTATTTTGTCACTTATCGTTACTGTTTATTCAGAGCTAAAGTAAATCTCAGAATGAATTTTTTTTAAGTAAACCAATTCTATTTTTTAGAAACTGGAACTAATTTCTTTGTATTAATTAACTAATTAAACAATACTTAGCTTTGGATCAGAACAAGAATATTATGAGAGTAAGGTGAATGAGGCAAATTATTGCTTGTGGGAGCTGAGAATAGATCCGTTTTGATGATAACAACTATCATTTGCCTTAGGATTCCATCCATAGTGGATAGTCCATCGATCGTACGCCATTACAGTCACTCTAGCATAAAAAGAGCTCCGTTTTAAAGGAAAAGTGCAACCCCATTAAGCCTTTTACATTGTTTATAAGTTATAATGTTAAAGATCATACTCCTGATTAATCTGTTGCTCAGTAAACGGTAACTCACACTTGTATCCTACACACTGAGGTTGAGCAAATTGATTGATTACACTACTCGTATTATGCAAAATTAATTTATTTGTTATTATTATTTATTGATATTGTTAACTATAGTATACCACAGTAATCACTGGCCGATTGAACATGTCAAATAGCAATGGATGTGTAAACCACAATCAAGTTGGTCCATGTCTGGAAATCAATGAGTAAACATGCGGTACAAGTTGATCGGTGGATGGGCGTTAATGGTGGTTGGAAACTAGTGGCGCACGCGCTGAGCACTGGTCGTCGTCTTGTTGCTAAGGTCGATTGTTCGCACCACCAGATTCAATTCACTTTTTTATTTTATAATGTATGTGTGTTTTCGCACTGTCACTCGTTGGGCTGGAGGCGTCACAATGGCCAGTCACTGACAACTAGCAGTAGTTCCACTCGACAGATTCTGTGTAGCCATCCAAGCGGTTAGTGTGCCCGAGTTGTCTCACCACAATCATTGAGTGACGCGCTCACTGATCTCGATTCTATCTATAGCATCGATCACCATGGTTTAATTTGGATTTTGCTTCGATTTTATGGTTTTTATTTATAACTCGTGTATGAATAAAAAGTGAATCTTTTTGCTTAACTTGTGCAGTGGCGCAGTAGTAGTAGGCTTGATTAGTTTAAGTACTCGTTTGATAGAAGTTGACAGTTGTCGACCACTTGGCTGTACTTTGACTGATCTTCGAATGGGCAGATCGAAGTGATTTTGTCAAGTACCTGCCATCTAGCACAAGAGACGGCACAACTTTCATTTGTCGATCACTTTGACTGGCTGGTCGAAGTGGGTCACTTGTGAACTGTGGTCAACCTCATGTAGTGTTTAATTCACGCGTTTCACACTAACTACGAAGTTCCACTAGTGATTCATTCACACAATGTTCGCATCTGCTGATGGTTTGTACCGTGCCCTAACTATCTCTCGCAATGTTAGCAAGTTATTAATAATTTTATTTTTGCTTTTGAAAGTTTGTTTTTTGCTACTGCTTCGACCAGCTTCGATTCTAGGCTAAAAATATCGTTCTTTTTGTTGTGGCCGTCTGACATAGTGCTTTGCCCGTTTTGATGGCGTCATTTATGCGAAATTAATCCGGACGAGAGCAGATCAATTGAGTGGGGTGATGGGAGAGAGTACGCAGCAAGAGTTGGTTCGAGACAGATCGGGCCAATTTGTCGTGCTCGACCACAGCCATCGCCAATGCCAATCGATCAATCTCGATGACTGGCTTGGCTGCATCGTTTTCTCTCGTCTATATTTAGTCACCTTTCGGAACATGCTGTCGTGTTGGTCCGCCGGTAGGTCGCTTTTTGACAAGCAAAAATAGTCTTGGACGCCAATCAGTCTCAGTTTTCAGTTTATTTCAAACTCACCACCTTGAGAGACTTGCTTCCCGACTTGCTTCGTTTCCTTTTTGCTGTCGTTGCCAGAGTGTCACTTGTGTATTGCCAATTTAATTTTGATTACAAAGCAAACTCGGGTGTGCTCCAGTGTTCTGCCACATCAACTCTTGCGATTCATGCTGCTGCTAATTAAGATAATTACTTTTAGAAAGTTGAAAATTGAATTGTCTACATCAAAACAGACACTCCATCTATTGGACTAACTAAATCTGAATTTGTTGAATTTGTTTGACAACTTTAGTCGTGATTACCACTACTTGTTAATAATGTGGATATAAAGTTGTAATGTTTGTTTTTCTTGCGGTTTATTTCTGAAAGTTTGTTTTATCATTGTGTCAATTACAGTTTAGTGGTTTTGAGTGTTTTATTTTTATTCTTTTCACCTTGTGTTTTGGAATGTTTGTTTCTTTCATCAAAGTTGGTATTTTTTGGTATGGTGTCATTGAATTTTGTGTTCGAGCAATGATTCAATGGTTGTGCCGTGACAGTGAGACTAGATCATTTATCAGCATCGCCAGTGACACTGGCAAAGACTCATTAGAGGGGCCTACATTCGAGTGACGAGTTGATTCTGCCCTTGACAAACGAATTGTGAGGAGAGGCGCCAACAACTGCCCCAACTACCAATTGGGTTCGGTTATGTCACCGAGTTTACTGCAACATGGTGACTCACTTCTGTCTTGTTCCGCACCATCATTGGCAACTAATCACTCGTTTCTCTTCCAATCGTCTTTCCAACGCTTCTATTTTTACTTCAATTATCTTATAAACATTCTTCTAAGAAAGTGGAGTCAGTCGCCTGGAAGCGAGCTTGACTGTCACTGACCGTTGTCCACTTTATCTGCTTCTTCACAAGCTTAGTAGATTAGCGAGATTGGTAATGAACGTGCCATCAATCAAGGCACAAGTCGGATACCTTCTGACTCAACTCGACCAAGAGCTCTTATGTTCTAAATTGTACCTTTTACTATGTCTTTCTTACTGAACAAACTGAGCAAAGATAAAAACTGCTTTGTTTAATAGATTCTCGTCTGATTGTAGAATGAGTGTCTGTCATTACCGGCGATAATCACCTGCTTGTACCTTGAAATCGTTTTGTTGGTCAGCTCTGTGGGCAACCAAATTTACGCGTGCCACGCGTAAATGATGTCCCGAGACAAAGGTAGTTGCTCGAAATGACTTGGCCTGAATGGCAGGCGCCACCGGGCATCGCAGGTTATCTCGCTGTCTGTTTTCAAATGATTGGCAGCAGCGGCCATTGTCCGGGCTTGTTTCTGCTCTCTCTCTCTCTCTCTCTCTCTCTCTCTCTCTCAATTCCTTCATCTTCCAAGTCTGATTCTACTAAGAGGTAAAGTGTGCTTTATGGTCAAGATGATCTTAGCGCATCAGTGACCCATCTTGAGCACATCACGAAGATATTGTTTTTCTCTATCTACCTCGACGTCTAATGGAGCAGCAAATCGTATGCGATGTCGTGCGTGCTAACTCTGACGAGCTCATTTCCTCTCATCATCCATCACTAGTGTGCGCAGTAGCTCGTCTAATTGGCGACATCTTAACATTCTTTCTCTCTTTAGACTTTTGAAAGTGCCTCCGATGACATGTGTTGGCATAATGAACAGCAGGCATTATTTTCAGAATGTTGGTGGGTAGCAGTGCAACTTCACAATTTTATGTCAATTGTTAATGCCTATTCGAAGTTTGGTTTTAGTTCATCTAATTGAACCAGATAGTTTTATGTTAGTGGTAATTAGTTAAGGTGCAAATCTGGTAACTAACTCACCTATCAACAATGTCTTGACAAATCGGTTTGCCTGATTGCTCACAAATGCGCTCCATATGGCATTTCACTTACTCCGACAATTGGTGAATGTACCGCACTACTATAACGTGCTCGATTGCCAATTCACCTTTGTGGCTAATTTCTTTGGCATTTTCCTTTTACCCATCTCCGGTATTGTTACTGCATCTGCAAAACTACGGCTCGCCTTTTATCTCAGTGGATCACGAAAAACGCACAGCAAATCTAACCTATTTATAATTAATCGGCACTAATGATTACACGAGTCATATCTGGGTCTAATCCACATACATGGAAAGCTATTTCGGTTAATTGGATTGCTGGCCTTCAATTTGACTAGTCTTTTTACTTCTTGCTACTCCGAATGGATGGTTGATTCTTGCAATTCACGCCATTGAACGATTCGCTCTAGTGGACCCGACTTGATGACGACTGTGATGAGTGATGGCTTCATTCCGCCGTCTAACTGGCCATAGTTTGGATTTATTCAAGACAACAATTCGAAACATGTTTTAAGCTAAGACTCAACTAAATCACATGCTCTAGTCCACTGAAAACTTTTGAAAGTCACTTGTTGCTGGATATTTTGCGATGCCTAGTGTTATTTATCTCGTCGATCACTGCACCGCAATATACTGCTCAAGCTTGTCGGAAAGAAAATTTTATTTATTGATTATTGCTACCCGGTCAAGCCGGTATTAGATTTTGAATAAATTAGTCCGTTATTTGCGCCTGGTCGGCTTGCGCGTCGATCGATTGAAACTTATTGCTGCATCTGCAATCGATCCCGCGCACTAGCGAATTCCACACATTACTTGGTGTCTGCTACATTGTGGCAGACAGGTAGGTTACTATCTTTGTCATTTGGTGGGCTTGTCACGCTGCGCCAGACAATCTAATTAAAAGACACTCACCAAACGTTTCTGGAACGGTTACACACAGAACCTGATTTTGATCGCACCCACTGTCCGGGCATATTTATGAGCCTGGTTGAAGTTGTCTGAGGCAGTTCCGTTGGCTAGGAGGCGGAATAGATTAGCGGGCAATTGGCGTGATGGCACTGGCCCACTGGTGGTCTGGTGTGCTCCAGTCGTCGCGCCGAGCTAGCAAGTGCACGGGTGACGTGATCGCAGCCAGAGATCACTCACAGGGCATTCACTTCCGGGTCAGCACCCGAGCCCCACTGGTAGCCCAGTTGCTTTTTTGTTTTTGGTGCTAGTTTATTTTTTGACCGCTTGCGTCTCAGCTAACCTATGTGTATATTTTAGAAACAATGGCATATTAATGAGCGTCAACTTACTTAACTAGTATATGCTTGGGTTTGGCTGCTGAGGACCATATGCGTTTCTATGAGCAATTGACCAGTTACTTTATATCACTGTTTCCAGGCTACTGTTTCTCTTCACCATGACTCATTGTCGGTCGGATAGATTCAGGCACAACACGAATTTCCCAGAACATATCGAGTCGCCATTTTATAACTAAATTATTCTTATTGATTCAACTATTACTTACCCGATTAACTTACCTTGAAATATAGATTTAATAATAAGTAAGTGTTCTTGACTTTGCATTTACTTTATTATTAGATGCTAGTATCGCAAATATATTTTATCTGAAATCAATTTAATTTGTTTTAATTATAATTACAATCTCAGGCTTATATCAAGGAAAGCAACTAATTTTTTCAAGAGGACTTGCTTTTTATTTTTGATAACAAAAGGTGACATTGAGAAACAGTTTTTATTAGTAGGATATTTTATATCATTAATGTTTTACGATTTTACACGTTTTTTATTTAAAAATTGATTTTGAAAAAGTACTCAGAGTAGTAGACATGATTGTAGTTAGGCACTTGATACTTAAACGGAGAAGTCAGATATTCATCATTGGAAGTATGTTCGAGCAAAATGTGGTTGGGCGCGATCGCAATTAATTATTGCGGTGAGGCCAGCGATCATAATCGAAGTGGGGGCATGCAGGCACACTGCACAATAACTGAATTATATTTTTGCATAATCAAATTTTAAAACTAATGTGAAAATGATGGTACCATTAAAATGGAATAGAAAGAGGGTTGAGATGAGAAGTGGCCAGATGTCTTATGCTATGATGGGTGGATGCGTCAATTGGCGATTGCAATGGTCACTGTACACCCACTCGATTCATGGGCACGCCAATCGATTCATCGTGTGCCCCACCATTTGTCTCTCGGCTCATTCACTGGGATGTTGTTTGTCTTCCGGCTGATAGAATCGCACTTTGCCCATTGTCTTACACTCAGTGTTAATTGATTGTTGGGTTGGCTTCCGTGGTGGCATAGTGGAACGGCGTAAACGAGTCACTGCGGACAGACGAATCGACCCATGCGTTGTCTATGCCCTGCCCTTACTGGTGCTACTCGTCACTTGTCTTTGCCCTTCTTGCTCTAATCAACCCTTTTGTTATGTGCTTGGAACGCTCCATTGCCATGACCATTTGTCATCGTGTTCGTTGGTTTGTCGCTTTTAAAGCACTAGACGCGCCCGAGACGTATTTTATTGTGAGTGCTAGTCCAATAGTAGGGTCGTTTCAGTTCACTTGGAGTACTGCAAGAGAGTACGCACTGCAGTGAATCCAATTACCGCAATGCGGCTCGGTTTGACTCTGGTGTCGGGCTCAATGACACCATTGGTAAGCTATTGTTTTAGCACCCAGTATGGAGCGAGTAGAGATGAGTCGCTTTCAATGCGTGTCGTTGGCACACGCGCCAACGGCTAAATGTAGGCAACTGTTTCCTAATATTAGTTTATTTAGGAAATTTTAAATTGTTCCAAGTGCATAGTGAAGACTAAACACGGAATCAGGGCCGATGTCTACTTGCACGTTGAGTGTTGGTCGACCATTGCTCCCTCACTCAGTGCCGCATCATGCGCGTTTCCTTAATTATTTCCGTGTACTAAAAACGAACCCAGTGGGTGCCACTGGTGTGCTCTATTGCAATCACTGCTGTGACTGTATCCAGCTGCCACAGTGTCATATCGCGCGATGACATCAAACCACCAGTGCCACTGCCGCAGTTCCCGTCGAGCGTCGTCTGCATCTGTCAAACACTTGGCAAGTGTGCTCAGTGTGAATCCTATTGTCTGTTGTTCACTCGCACTGATTTTGATTCTCAGTCTTACGCTCCAAGTGTGTGACTTTTGTCAAACACTTGACCAAGCAACTTGTTTCGTTTTTCCCAACATTTTCGTATGACATAAAATTCTTGTTTTATTGAACTTTCTGATAAGTGATTAGAGAAATTAATTATTTTCTCGATGCTGTCGATCTTAACAGAGATGATGGAAGGCGATTCTACCCACCACTGGCCTAGTTCACTTACGAATGGTCGATCATTAATTTCTCCGCGTTTGAGAGGTGTAGTTGGCCAGTGATTGGCAGTCGACTGCAAACATGCACATTGACTTACTGATTGTAGGCGACAGTGCTGTAGTGCCGTCCATCGATCCTCAGGATCACTCCCCACCTAATCGCAGTGCGAGGTGTCTTGCCTAGTCGGAAGGGATTAGCTTTGGAAATGATGACGCAGTAGAGGCTGTGTTGTGTTTGCTGTGCCTTTGGGTCAACGTGAGACACCAATCGACTGCGATGCGAAGTCGCGTCGGCTAAATTGAATCTGCTGCTGAGTGGACGCGCCAGTGATGCCATCGACGCCAAAGCTGTCAATGTAGCGACTTACACAACATCTCACTGCCCAATTGCTATCTGCTTGGCGCGATTAATTTATTCCGACTTTATCTCAATCCGACCAGTCATCTGCGTGCACGCTTTTCTTCCTTCTATAAATCTTTCTTCACTGTTGTCGACGGTAGCTCAATCCACTTTGCTTGTGGGCTACAGTGTGATACATACTCGGTTCACTCACAGTTCGTAGCACTCGGTGGATGAGTTTCTCTGTCATGAGCATCTCCCACTCATCTCGTGTGCATCGAGAGGTGATTTCTGAAATAATTTTGTTCTTTGTTTTTTACATTTTTCTACTTTTTCCTAAATGCCTTCTCGTGAAACGCATCCGCACACGAGACCGTTTTTGATTAGTCCGACAAGTGGGTTAGTGGTGAGAGAGTCCTGCTAGTGATGACAAAACAGTCCCAATGGTGCTGATAACTTTCAAAGCTACTCATATCAAACTAAACTAACAGTTTCTATGTTATGGAAATAATTTTCTTTACTATTAGCCGTATGCTATCTCCGAGCGTATTTTTCATCGGATATTGTTTCGAGTTTTAGTGTTAGGTTACTTTTGTCTAGCGGCATTTCAACTTACTGTCAGGGGTTGCTTGCAAATAGTAACTCTGTAATCGAGCTCATGTCTGATTGGATGCGCGATGTATCTTATCACTACGGGAGCAGCGAGAGATACACGCAAGTGTCAAAAGTGGCTCTAATCAAGGCAGCTCATTAGAGCAAACTTGCGTTGATGATGCGATGGTCACTGGGGGCAAAGCGCCCAACAGGACTATGGTGCGAAGTGCTTAGACGACAAGTCGTTGCTCTACCAGTCTCATTTAATCTTCTCAATCAATGTATGACTCAGGATTGACCATTACTCTCCGCTCACAATAATGAATCTGGCTACGCATGTGCGAACTGTATAGTTTTCAAAGTGCACTAGTACTGTGCCATTTGATTAGATTTGTTCGAGGCCCCCACACACTACACTCTACAGGTAAGGTTAGTCAGTGTCGAGTATGGTTTAATTCCCAGGATCATAGATCACGATAGATCTACCCCACGAGTGTAATGTGCCCCATTGTACATGGGACACTGTATCATTCTCCCATTAGACCGCATTAATGTTGATACCAGATGCTGACCAGAGGTGTTTCTATGCAGCGCTCAAGTTAGACACTCAGTACTGTCCCATGCAGAGCTAGTCAGCAAGTTATATGTTTATTTCGACTGCCTTTGGTGCGCGCTGGGTGTATTTAATTAAAACAAATCTCCCCATTGGCCAGTAAAACCGCAGCCCAATTGGGTGCGCGCAATCTGGTCCTCTTGAATCTCACTTTGGGGGTTAGTGTGTTGTCCCGTGGCGCGCTCACCCCTCACTCACTCAAGCTAATTTTGGCTACTAGGCGTGGGTCGGGCAGTCAATGCCCCGGTCGGTCCGTTTGGTCTGGCGCCTGCTTGCAAGTTCTTTGCTCACTCCTCTACAGTTTTACGAGCATACGGATTATTCCTTTCATTCAGACGAACTAGCTTTCTGGAGTGTCGCATCACTCGCTACTGGCGCTGGTTTATCGAGCTATCCATCGTCTCTCGATGGCCCATTAGCTCTGGCAGCGGTTCATATCGCCTCACGACCACACTAGTTCTTGGCGCCACTCGACCTCGCGACCGCCATGCGCGGCACAAGCCAATTCGCGCAGTGATAGAACTTGTGGTGTCGGATTACCACTCGTTAACGGTCTGGCCTGTCGAACGTTGGCCACTAATTGTACTGAATAGCCTCTGTTCAACTTTTCACTCAACTGTGCTATATTAAATGAGTTATTTCTTGAATCGGTACTTGGCAAAGTTACTGGAACTCGTGAAATTGCCAAAAAACTATGATTCTGTCTAACCGACCCAAAATGCTTGTCCTAACTCACACTTAGCAAGTCCGATTGGTTGGCGAATCTCATCTACGTGAGAGCTATCTTTGGCAGCGCCTCTTTACTCTCCTATCCCCCTTGACTTGTCAAGTAGACATTTTCCGTGCTACTTGGGTCGCGTCTAATAATAGACGTACCGTGCTATGGGAGTCTCTAGAAATGGTCAATTTTTTGTGGTGTACACCAGCTCGACAGGGAGCAACAGGACCAGGAAACTGGTGGTGGGGTGGTACTGATCCGAGCGCTCAGGGCTGGTTCTATGTCCGGACGGTAAGTGCTGAGCATTTCGAATGGTTAAGGTGCTTTGGGAGCAACGACTGGGAGAGAGCACTGACTGTCCAAGTCTGACAGGCGCGCTCTGTACACGGCTCCTCGCTCGGTCGGACACAGTCGGTCTCTGGCGTGCCGCTAGCCCGACTTGCTTCTCTCCTGCACACGCGCCCGAACACTACCCGGACAGCATGGAGTATAAAATGTGCCTCAGCTTGGTGGAAGTGGTCATACTCGTGTTAGTCTTCTTCGGCGCCACTCGCTTATTCGTTCAATCGTGATTGGTCTCAATCGCCGATCAACTTCTGACCAGTGTCACTTGCCACTTGGTCGGTGGTGCTAGTCTCTGTGCTTCACTCGCTCTCTGATCCTTATTCAACTCGTCTTTATCGTGCTTCTCACATTCATCCGGTTTAGTGTTTCTTTCTGTTCTGCTTTACTTAACATTCAATACAAGTTAAAATGCCTTCAATCTACGATTTTCGACACGTCGAGCTCGATAAAGTTGGCCGAGGCAAAAGGTTGGTTGGTTTTCGAAAGTGTTACCTGGTTAATCGGGCACCGCCCGAGTGACAAGCTCTCTGGTTCCTGGTCCGACTCGACCCACTGGTTTAATACACTCATCATTCTAGTGCTACTACTGTGACTAGTAGGTTATTGTTTAAAATGATGTTCTGGTGGTTGATTCAATTTGGCCAGCCATCCATCTCGGGCGATACCTGACTAAAGCAATGTGCCGTCTCTACTAGAACTAATCTCATTTTCTTCAATGAGTAGACCTCAATGAGAGTAGTAAGCTGAGGTGTCGCGAATAGGGATGCGCGCTCGGCACACCGACACTGTGATGGTAATGATGTGAACAGTGACAGGTGGACAGCGCGCTTGCTTGTGGACGGGTTCACGGCCATTGCATTCTATCTCCATTAGTGTACGCTGATTGCGAGCGTCTCACTGCTATAACACCGATTCCGGCCTCTATCTGATGTCGATGCAATATGCAAATGGAGTGACCTCCGCGCCAAGCGGTCAGATTCCGGACAGAGACGCGTCCACGGAAGTGGTGCCTGATGTGCTGCTCGCGCGATGCCCTCTACGCGTCCACTAGTCGCTCACTCTCACCCTCTCAGCACTCTTCTTGAACCGGCCGGCGCCATCGAGAGACTAAACAAACGAGGCTAACTGTCGTTCGCTAGTTGGTGGTGGGTCGGTCGTGCTCCTATCGATGCTGCACTCATTTTCTTATCATCTCCACTCGCCCCGGCGTCTCGTCACTGCCCAACTGCGAGCACGACACTTGTCACACCATTTGAGCTTCTGCTGCTGCTAAACAATTTTCCGTTCCACTGGCTCCAGATAATTGAACACTATAGCAAAAGAGAACTTTTCTTGCAATTGTTTCGTTTATCTTAGATCGAACACGAGACTCAGGTAGCAATGGAAGCGCAAACAAATTGCCATCCTTTGATTGGTACAATAATTCGAATTATTTTGCATCAGTTTCAAGTGGTTTTATAATTTAAAACAAATATACCGAAACCGTTTAAAAGAGGAATATTTATTAGTTTATTAATTTGTCATAAGGTAGAACTAGTATGTAACGAGCTAATGATCGTAAAATGGAGGCGATGCAAGAAGATCGTGCCACAAGAGGGTGGCGACACTCGGTACACTCTTGGGCCCGAATGACTCATTGTTACGTTCTAATCTAGTCCGCTCTGCTCGCTGCTTCGTTTCGTGCTTTATTGATTTGCGCGTTCCCTACTCAACACTGCGTGCCTATTTGCTTTTTACCCTCGAATACTAGTGGTCTCCGTGTGGGGGACCATTTTCTATTTTGAACGTATTCCATTATGAGTCATTTAATTGTTGGATTATTCTACTTCACTTTCTCCCCCTATCACATAGTGCCTTTTGCAGGCATCGAATTTAATTGAAACCTACCATAGCTATTGTGACAAACAATGAGACAACTCGCGTAATCGATGCATAAAGACAAACACAACATTTGAACGCAAAGCAAATTCCACTACTACTACTGCGTTCACTCACATTTCGGTTGTCGTCTCGCACTTGAGTGCACAGAGTCCGCCCAGTGGACACACCAATAGCCAGTTGCGTTCTTCACACTCTAACTGATGTTACTTTTTAATGAGAATAAATGGCCACTGAGAGCTTGCTTCTACTCGTCTTTCTATTGTTCCATTAGGATCATCTCGAATAGAATGTCTTTCACTAGTTGTGGGTGCACTCACTGGTCGCTAATTGCGCTGGTACACTCCACTTTCTAGATCTCATCGCAAATTTTAGTTGCCGTTTCCGACGAACTTTTTCTCGTTTTGTTTTCTGCACAATTATAAAGGACAAATTACCCGACTGTCTCTCTTTGTAGGGCTGTTTGAATGGGTCTAAGTTGGATGAGTTGCATCAATCTGTTTCAACTATGACCATCACCAAGGAAGACGGGTGAATAGCATAAATAGTATTGAATTGACCGGAATCTAAATGTGCTATGCATACCAATGGAGCTCATGCAAAGAGAACACTTGATGGTGTTTGGGCCTTGAGTTATAGTCGGGGACCAGTGGTGCCAGCGAACCGACGGCGATGACTCAGCACCGGGTGAGGCGCATCGACACTGCTGTTGCCTGCGCCACCAAAGTGTCTCCCCACCGAGGGGTTCTGGTCGGTTGGCAGTAGGGGCGCACACTGCTCGCCCTTGCCCTTCTCTGCACTGTCCCTCTCTGCCCTGCGGACCACACGGACATGGGCAGGCTCGTTGGCACGCGCTCCCTCACAAGCCATTCACCAAGCGCGTGTGATGGGTTAATATCTGGCTCAGTGATGCATTATGCTTGATCTGCTTTTTTCTTGCTCTCTTCATAGATGACAATTTATTTGGCTAGTTGTTGCTGGAGTTGGCAGTTCCGAGAAGCTTGAGTTTAATGTGATGGCAACTGCCCTCACTTGCTTCTCTTTTAGCTGTGATCCAACCGAGCGAAGCACTTCACAGAACTTTGTATGGGTCATGAGAAGCTATGATATGAACCAGAAGATAAGTTTGTTAAAGCGTCTCGCAACCTTGAGACTATGAGTGGCAATCGATGCACTCGGCACTGGACAGTCATTTATCTTGTGCCGCTGCGCTGATTGCTCTAATTGCCCTCACTGCATTTGATCACTTTCCATATCGGAATCACCAACGAGCGAATTGTTTAAGATGAGCGCCAATTGCACTTGAATGTATATCAAAGCTTGTTCAACCAATACTAGCCGATTTGGATTGTCTGGTTGCTTCAATCAAGCATATTTGCAATGGCAATCGGAAATAGTTTGCTCGTTTTATTGATTTTCTGCGTCACGGTTGCGATTAAGGGAACTGGTGAGAATACTGTCTGATCGAATGAGTCATTGATTTGATCGGCTAAATTGTTTTCTCTCTCATTTGGCCGTGATTTTTGTTTGATTCATAGCGCCGAGTCATCATAAATTCTTTATACCTATAGCCCGGTTCTTTTAATGTTCGAAAAGCAATATTGAATTCTAGTTATTTATTATTTAACTTAATATTTCATAAATAAATACGAGGGTTTTTATAGATATCTCAAGTATAAACTATTTTTTTCAATAGCATTTTGTAAGCACTATAATCTAACTCGTCTCAGGCGTTTGTGGTACTGCGATGCAACTTATCATCTCTAGCACCTTTTTCTCTTAATTATAATTTTTGTTTTTAATTTCTTTTCTAATGGCAATACCTTGCTGAATTCCATTGCTATTTTAGCCCTTCGCGCGGCGCAATCACATTTAGGTCATATAAGCTCAATTTGTCTGTCGATCCGTCAATCGATTGCACTGTTTACTCTTATATGACCCAGTGTAGATATGATCTATAACGAAAAGAGTTGCATTATTTTGATTCGTATTTCCGAATTGCTTTACTAATTGGGCTAGTTGATACCCAGCAATCTCTCTGAGACTACTCCGACCGCCTCAAAGATGCATGATGAAGCTAGCCAGTTGCTTCTCACCACTCTATTCTCCGACTATTCATGGCAGAGCATTCTGTAAATCACTTAAATAATTAAAATTTTTTTAAAGAATTGATTTTGCACGCGCATTTAGCACAAACTAAGTAAAATTGAATTCATTATTCTTTTGTCACTTGTGTATTTTGTTTGGGAACTTTGACTTTGAACTACACTGATTTGGGTTACTAATTTTTAAATTTGTTCAAGGGGGTCAACACAAATCAGTTTATGAGAAATTTCTTGAACAAAAATGCTTGTTTAGTTTAAAGTCGTACTTTAAGGAGTGATTGATTGGTAGATCCTCTATAATTTCAGTACGCATAATTAAATACAAATTGTCCACAATGATTCAAATTTATCTTGGGGTCATGAGTATGACAGCACGGCACGAGTTTCATTGTGGTGCTCGAGACATTTGCATAATGCTCTTTCCAGTTAATCGTCGTGGCCCGTCAGATAGATATTCTCAATCGTGCTTTGACTAGCATCCTAATCAATTCAGCAAAAGTAAAATTCATTGAAAGAGTCGATCGGCCGGTGTACAATGGACTGGCAGGCATGTTGGTGCGGAGGAGATGCGCGTTTGCTCGTCTCACACCGTTATGGCATATTTCCAATGGCGCACTCTCCTGTCGCTAGCCTGCCCATTGAACTGATGTGCGAGCACAGTGACGAATGCAGCAGAACCCAAGCCCATGCCAATTGCCAGCTTGATTAATTACCACTCCGACCCTAACTCGGTTGAGTTATTGGTGCAGGGGGAGGCCGATATATAGCTAATAACACGTGTCGTCGCTTGGCTCGTTGGTGATCTTACCTTTCCGCTTAACCACGATCGATAGAGACACGTGTGCCACAGTTGCTTGGAGGCTAGTCAACGTGCGAGTCATGCTAGGCTTGGGTGTGTTGTTCACCTTTATAAACATTCAATGGCGTGCTTTGCGGTAGTTGATTTTGTGATATCAGTCTGAGTTGGCTATGTTCTCTACATTATTTAATTCTATTTGACTAGGTTGATGAGATGGTTGCCATTTATTATTGGGTGTAGTTCAATAGCAAAGCAAACATTAAGGGAACTTTCTCAAACTCTCGATAGTTTTAAGTTACCATGCTATTAGAATGCTTCTCCTGGGAAATTTTCATTGATCAAACGGACGTAACTGTATCATTAAGGCTATAACGTTTTTTTTTCTAACGTGCTTTGTTTATGTTTGTAGAGTAATTAAAGCCCCTGGTGGAGGAGGCCACAATATCTTTGGTCATCAAGCAGAAGGCAAGCTGAACGGAAGTGGGTCGTGCAGCGAAACTGAGTCTGTGGACGGCTCGGTTCTTTCATGTCCTTCCACTCCGGTGCACAACGGCAATGGCAACGGGTCTCAATTTGGCTATGAGTCTGACACTAGTTCGACTCCGAGCTCGGCTTCTTCCAGTCGCCGTGCTTCGTTGCAAGAGACCAAAAACCGTCTTTTCGGTCAAGTGGATCTTCTTGAGTCGCCTCGACGCCGTGTGGTCGACCGAATGAAGTCTAACATCTTCTCCGAGACTGAGTCCGTTCCGATAGTACGTTCGCCTTCAGTCAAGAAGTACGAACATGGTAAGTTAAACAATTTTAATTTTCATTTTTCAATAACAATGTATGTTTCAGTTATGATTCTAGTCTTGTACTTTAAATATATTTACTTTTTCGCGAGTTGCATGAGTTACTTTTTAAAACTGACTAGGAGTTTACCAATATATTGTTATAACACTCACTTGGATTTTGGTTATTGATTAATAAAATAATCTAACCCTACTATAGTAGTACTTCTAGTTTAGCGTGCTTCACTTTTCATTCAAATTTTATATAAGAATATAGCAAAATGCATAAATCGGTTTCTGTCTTTGTTTCACTTTTTAGATGATTTCGGTGAATTAAAAATGTGCAACGTTAGCATCGTTTGAATAGATATATATATATATACATAGATTTTGTATTTTAATTCGAATTGAAACTAGTGTACAATGACTTGTATTATTATAACCTCATTCTATCTCACAAAATCTATTGTTATTTTTTATTGCTAGCAACTATTTACCTAGATTTGGCAGAGATTGCTTTGTGACTGCTACTGTGCCAATTAAATCTAATTAAAATAGACTCGGTGAAGGGACCTCATCACGATGATCTTGACTCACATCAATTCTATCTGCCAGTAGCCGATCTGTTATCTGGCACCAGTGCTTGTTCTCTCTATTTGACTGTGTTACTTTGTTACTTTGAAGCATGGCAAAGAACACTCAGATTGAGTTGAAAATCAATTTAAATAATGTGTGGTCCATTAGGCAATAGAATAGACTAGGAAGGACAATGGCTATTGGCATTAGTGGCACTGCTTGTCTTGCACTTCGATTTGGCCCGTCAACATCGTTTGGGGCGGGTCGCATGGGCCGAGTTGGAGCACAAATATTTACCCACCAGTGGATCACAATGTAAACACACAACGACTCGCGTGTGCTGGCTGACTCTATGGCCATTGAGAATGGTGGCTCGGCACACCACCGTCTTGTCACACTCCCTTACCCAATTGCTATTTTTGCAAGCGCCAGTGCCGCAAATATTTAGCCAACTGATTAGTGTTTGTCAGTGTGGTGATTTGCTGCAACGATGACCACTCGTGTTCTCTTCGTTCCATCTTCGAGCTGTATCTCTGGTCAGTGAGCGCTCTTGACACGGTGTGCAGCGCGGTTGGCACAACACATCACGCGATCTCTCTACATACCGTAGCTTTAAAAAATTAATTTCCACAAACATTGAGGCCACTTGACGTTACGTCAGAGTGGATCTTACTAGCACTGATGGATAGTTGAGTCGATTGGGTGACAGTCAATATTTGACGAAAAAGTTTGCGCCGATTTGCTTGCAGACTAGTAGCGTTTGGCTTGAAGTGTATCGAGTTATACCGGGTGAATGTGTTGAGCTCGCTGTGGCACTGAACACGCGTGACAAATGAGTGACAGGAGCTCGACGGTGTCCGGTGTCGCTGATGCTACACTCCAATTGGTCACAGATAGCAGCTGGCGCTTTTGCTTGATGTGCTCCTTTCCGATTTGGCCGCATTCTTGCCACCCTTCTCTTAGCTTTCATGCTTTGCCTAATATGTCGATAATTCAACTTCCCACTAGCACTTATTTATAGATTATATCTTTTTAATTGTTAATGTTAATTTAAAATTAATCACATTTTAATCTACCCTTAAATCTATGGGAAAATAATATTTTGAGAATTACAGAAAAATATTGAATATTCTGCTTAACGTCGCAAAACTACTTTTCTTAATTTCAACTAATTTGCGGTTTACAATTAAAATTAAGAAGATGTTTTCCTGTCACAAAAACTAGTGTTAGTTTAGCGTTATTACAAAAAAAATTGTACTCTAGACTCTCCAACTCAAACTCGCACATACATTCACACTGGGGTGGGTTTTTACCTAGCTAGGTTTTAACACATATAGGGAACTTCATCTTACATTCGATCTCTACGAAAGTCTATTAGAACTTCACACGTTCTTTTTAGCATTATTGTTTGAAATGCTTGGAGTCTCTTCTTTACTCCGAGCTTATTCATTTATTTCGTGAAGTATCTGGAATATGTTCAATAAAAGACCTCAATTTTAAATCGCAATAAAGCAGGTGTACGCTTCAACTCTAGCCAGATCTCAAAAAAGTCACTTTGTAATATCAAAGATAGAGAACATTTTTGGTTGTTTTTTGAGTTTTGTCTCTATCACTCACAGACTGGCGTCCAAATATATTTGAAATAATTTTGCTTTTTTCAAATATATTGGAGAAAAAAATATTTTTAAATAAATTTAAAAAACAATAAAATTTTTAAATTAGTTTAAAAAGTTTTTCAAATGTATTTAGAAATTGAACATATTTTTTAAAA
>WURS02146946.1:0-21864 GCA_011762765.2 Rhinocypha anisoptera
ACACAAACTATCTAAGACAGCATCAGTGTTCAAATTTCTGATTGTCGCTCAGACTACTAAACTGTAAAAGCCTTAGGGTATTAGTAACACTATACAAGTGGGTTTCCATAGTTTTGACAGTGAGTAAGAGAATCCCATATCTTTCCATGCCTCAGAAATAATGAAATAGCCTTCCATGACTAGCCATCATAAGGTGGTGTCCTGTCGAAATGACCATGCACTTGAAAAAAATGTAAAGCAATATGTTGAAATGTAAATGCCATGCGAAGAGATTCCACAGTTTAAGAATAGTCTACAATTAAAATACTTTTTCATTAGTGCTTGGACTGCACTCTGAAGTGAAGAATCTACACACTTATTTTCAAATATGTGATGATAAGCTCCACCTAACAGAAATGGTAACCATTCAAGAGTACTTGGGAAAGTAAAATGTAATAAAGGCATGCCATTAGAATAACAGTCAACATGCAAGAGAAGAGGCATTCATGCATACACAAACAGAGCTATTCTTCAATGATTAAAATTTTTTCTATTAGGTGGTTCATTCAATTTCAGGTACAGAAGTTCATCAGTTAAATATCCGATACTTGAGGAATCACTGTTAGAGATATAAGCATCATCCAGTGAAAGCATGTCATGGAGGTAACGGCAGCTTGTTTCAAAAACTTGCATTGGATAGTAGGGATTCCCTATCTGTTCATATCCCAATTGCTTCCAAAAAATGGGACCCCCACAATAGCAGAGAGAAAGAGAGTGTGAATTGCACAGTGGCATGTACACAATTTTTGGTTTTCCTGCTGATTTGGAGCAAAACAAAAAGGAGAGAGAGAGAGAGAGAGAGCCCCACTCGCTCACAGGCAGTTGGCTTACTAGGCTCCATTACCTTGCTCTTCAAACCTTCGCTGGCAGAGTGAACACTTGCCGCCTTCCTGGTAATCCCTCCACTCTTTGGCCTCACCCCCGTCAACGTCTCCCACGCCCCCTTCATACTCTCCTTCTTCCTCCTTTCCACCCTCCACCACCTCTTCCTCAAGTGCTACGCTATAATCACCCTCTGCGGAAGAGAACAATGCGACAGGACTGCTCCTCCAGTGACTGCCTCTGTTGTCGTTGCTGTTGTCATGCCTCCCTCCACCTCCCTCCCCACCCCCACCCCTGCAGACAAGCACACCAACACACACCTACACCCTCCCTGCCAACTTGCACGAGTGCACAAGTGCCATATATATACAAAGTGCACAAAACACAAGGATCTTTCTTCCTCTGCATTAATGGTAAGAGGCAAAGAGGAGGGACCCTTTGATTTTTGTCATTCACAAGTGTTTGAATGTGCATATACGTAAATTTATAAATCAAACAAAAGGGGGTCGAGGCCAAAGCTAGGAATAAGCAAATTGGACTAACCAGGGTGGCAATCAAAGGCAGTAAAAATATTTATCCATCTTTTCCCATCAGCTTTGAATCAAAAGGGGATCTTGTTATTTTGTGCCTTGCCATTCTATCTACACAGCATGAGAGACAATGCCCTTGTAACACATTAAATGAATTATATATCCACCTCCCTGAGAAAATCCATCAATTAAAATAAAATCCATACCTGTTAATGCTGAAAGATGGGTTGTTAAAAAATATATTCATATCTAGTTCAAAAATTACGTTTCACAGATGAAGATTTTGGTGATGAAATTAATAAGGAAACAAGGTACTTTGACTTTGTAATTTAGCATATCTTTAGCTTTTAACTATAGCAGTTTCTCTGTCCAAGATTATATTGAATCCTTACAGAAAAAGGTCCAGTGCAAGCTAGCTTACTCCCCAATGCACAGAGAAAGCCAATTGACTTGGATGCAATCAATACAAATGTTAAGTATAACCTAACTCCATGGCATTCAGGTATATTTTGTGGTTTCATCCTTAAATTATCCAAATAATTTATGATTCCTCCAGTGAGAAAAAGTAACAGATAAATTTCCTCCTTTTTATGTCCTGGCATTATTCAGTCCCTTGAATTTTCCCTTAGTTGACAACCAACCTGGAAGGGATGAACAAGGAATAGGATTCCCAAGCTATATTGTGTCATACAGGTACTAGTCCATAAGAAGGATATGTACAATGACTTATTGCTAAAACTGCTCAAACAGAAACTAATGGTTTATACAGGTATCATAATCACATTTACAATACACTAAATCACGGGTAACACTAATGTGACTTGCAGGCTGACATGAACGATGAAAGGGCTTCACCCCAATTTGCAATGAGCACAGAAGTACAGTGCATTTTTGAATGGGAAGAGGTCATGCAAATGACTGGTGAGAATGAACACACAAATTACACCCATGAGGCCAAGGGGAGGAATTTGAAATAAAGCCATATAACGACTGTGTGATGGAAATGTGTGTTTCATGCAGAAACAATGTTTGCTGATTTACAAATAATGTGAAAGGCATATTTACTGCCATTATCCAGAAAACAGTAATGGAAAATAAGGAGGAGGAAACATGAAGGATGAAGATGAAAACACTTGGTTTTTCCACATGAAAATTTCCACAAAAAAAAAGTTCATGTGGAAAAACCAAGTGTTTTTATCTTCATTATGAATCGCTTCCGCAAAGTAACGCCTGAAAATACCCAATTTATTTAAGATGAAGGATCTCAGGTTTTACCGGAAAATAGATTGGAGGAAGATTTCCCGGGTTTCCATCTGGGTCCAGGAGTTGAAAACAACTCCGGGACCTGGATGTCTTCCTCCAAGAAATCTTCCTCCAGGAGGAAATGTTGTAAAATAGGCCCTTAGCTGTGAGACATTCTAAATATCCTCTTCTCATCAAGAAATTGAATAAATAATTCTTAACAAAGAAGAAACTTCAAAAAGTCATAATTCCTTCACTACTCCCAAAGGACACTAATTGCACAATGAATTTTGTTTTTTTTTCCACTACTGTTTTATGCTAATCGCTTAAGTTCTTATGTCTATTCACCATATTATGGTGTATATGCATTAAAAAGTGTATATATGAAATGGTGGAATTAAAAGCATTTTCAGTCCATCATTTGAAATGGAGATTTTTACCTTAACAAATAAATAAAAATTTTGGCCATTTCTTCTACATCTGGCAAGATGATGTCAGATGGTATCACTTTTGGTTATTTCCTTTCTTCGTTAAACCAATCTGATACATTTCTACAAGTGCGTAATGGATTTTAGCATGTGATTTAATGGGACTGAAAAACTAGAAACCATGGAATGAACTTCAAATGCAGTGGGATTATTATAAATCTTTGAAAAGGCTTTCTATACCTAGGACCTTTGAGAGGACATTAAATTTCAAGGCATATCCATCAATGAACTGTACATTTAGGGTGAATAAACAGTCTTAATTTCAAAATGAACTTTGGAAAATAATTATATGGATGGAGTGGATATTCATAATAATCATTAACCCCTGTATCAGAGTAAAAAATGACAGCAGTCACTTATCATCAATATGATTGATAATTAACGAGTGAATGCTTCAAATATAGATTAACAAATTATGACATTTTTACATGGTGACCTTGGATCACAGAGGGCTATAAGTCATATAAAATGTGAGAGAAATTTTGCTGAAAAAGGAAACAAATTGATGTATGTTAAAAATATATTACTAAACCCTGGATGGAAAAATTGATCATGGTACCATGAAATAAGAACAAGAAGTTGAACATTTGGTGTAGAGTTATACCACACATGAATATAAAAAGTGTAAACTTGATCTAAACCCTGTTTTCAGACATTTCACGAAAATACTCAGCATATACCTATAGTGTATTGATGTTTAGCCAAAAGCATACCCATTTGGCCAGTGAGGGATATTTATACAACTTAAACAGTTTCATCCTGAGTGTCAACTATACTATTATAGTAGGTTAAGATTAATATATATAAATGATTAATGTATTTCAGTTGAATCAATGCCAAGAATAAAACATTTTTTTATCCCTTGGTCTTCAGTGGGTTGAATGAGAACCATGAAATGGTGTATGTATGAAATTTAAAGTTCTGTCTCTATGTTCATAAATTATGCTAGAGATAAGTAATTACCACCAGATTTTGAAGAGGGTAGAGCGGCTTTCCAGTTCTAGGAGATTGGAAGATATGCATCGCAACCTGATTAGGGAAGTTTGTAATGTGTAACCAGTATTTTTTCTACAAAATCATTTGATCATTCCTTGGTAGATGGAATAGTTTTTAGAGTAGCTATAGTCTGCCATACTAGGGTTGGCTCATGTAAACCTAACATCTAGAAAGTATTAAAACAAACTTAAACAGTTCCATTCTTCACTGAAACCTGGGTAGTAGCAAAGACAAGACCTTAGAACTTCTGGCTTGAGATATCATTGTTTATGAAGAAATGTTCTACAATAATTGTTTTGTCCCCTGAAAATCACCGTGCACATATTTATTAACATATTTTTGGATTTTTTTATGGTTAAATTGATTCTGAACAAGTGACTGTCTATTCCATGAATTGTAATAACTTCAGTGACTGCATTTAACTTTATAAATGCATATTAAAATTTAAATGCTATGTAATGAGGAATACTTTTTAATCTCTCTAAGATATATATCTTTCATTAATTATTTATTTACAACACATGAATGGTCTTTTCAGTTAATTGGATGGAAAAGACAATCCATAAATGACTATTCCATTTTTTGGATGTAATAATAAACAGGTATATTTCCATATACCTCCAAATCAGAATAGCATGTTTTGTAAGTAACTTCTTTTGTCATCTTTCACCACAAAATGAATGATATGGAAGAATAAAAGTCACATATATCTAATGAAAAATCAGTTTCAGTGAATCAATTAATTATAACCCATCCAAATATCACAAAAACTTATGGATATGGAAAAAAAAGACAATATATTTACCATTAAAAATAATCTTTATAGACTCCACTGTAATTCTAAGTGGATCCCTAAGCATTTATGCAATAACACATAAGTGTGTAGAGATATGAAGAAACCATTATAATTGATAATACATATATAGCATTGGGTGAAACACCAAAATCTGTAGGAATATAAATGCTGAAATGTTTTACCATTATGTCATATTCAAAAGTGTGTAAGATTCAGATACATAAAACTAGAAAGCATATATACATTTTCACCAAGCTATTAGAATTATTCATACAGAAATACCTTTGAGAAAATAAGTATAAACATACATTTGTTTAAAACTTAAGAATAACAAATAACAGGGAAATACTGGTGTCTGAGAAATGGAAACCAAATGGAATTACTTTATAGAGAAATGTAATAAAATAAATACTGGAACATGGACTATCCATTAACAAATACTTCAAAAGATACTATTAACAAAAACTCATGCTGAATATGGTTTGATAACATTGAAGAATGGAAATTTCTTTTTAAGTCATAGATTATTATATTTAATTGTGATGTTAGGATGGATGAATTAATAAGGAAAATTTTTCTCTGAAGCACAAAGTGACCATCACATGAGCCAAGTTGTGCTGTTTCAGTTCTTTCTTATTCTGAGAAAATTTTGACAATTTACACGGCAGTACAGCTGGTTACATACTTAAATAGTAATTGGGAGTCCTGAACTCATCTTTTAGGCAAGTCACATGGCCTTTCATTCACAAAGAATGTGTATTGACTTACATAAATGTCCATACAGTCATTCACAAATTGCTTTCCTTGGAATTTACCACCATTTCATTACTTATTATTTTATATGTCCTGATTGCTCACTTTCACGAAGAGAAGAGTGATCCTTTGCCTTCACCTTCTAGATGCAAAGAGGAAATATGTACTTTTTAACTTTAGAAGCCAACACTTAAATAAAGAGGTATATTCATATAAAATTGACAAAAATGATTACATCAGAATACTGTATGACCTTAAGCTTGTTCAAATCAGTTTAAATACCAAATAATTGAAACTAAGTAAAGAGCAGTGATGACATTGCTATATCATTTAGATTGATTAATGACTTGAAGCCCACCGTAATTAACTGTGTTCCTTCCCTTAAGCCAAGCCTAACTCAACAGAACTGTCACTAATTTGTAAAAATATCTCAGCTATGTGGACCCACAAGCTACATCAGCCAACTGTTCTCTGGATAAATTGTATCATAAATGTCACTTTGACCTCAAATTGTATTATCCAATGGGCCGCAAGATATCTTGATGAGAGCTCTAACGATGTCCATTTTTCTCATCCATAGTAATACAATGTGGTGTCTAAATGGCTTGCTTTAAGTGAAAATTGACATGTCATTTTGTGTTTCAAAAGATCCTTGGTGATGAGATATTCAAATATTTTAAAGACAAAATGGTTGATAAATAGAATTTCACATAACCCAAAGACAGAAAATATCACACCACCATTCTCTAGTTACATACTAACATGATTATATAGATAGGTGCCAAGGAAATACCAAAAGTTTTCAAGGATCCTAGAGCTATAGTACCCCTGTGTATAAGCAACTGGAGGAAATACTTTTTATGGTAAATACTATTTTTTTTTCATATTTGGAATTATTTTAGAAGTCATTTAATACAGTAACATTTCTATAGATTCAAGAAAAAACAAGACTTTGTATTGTAATGATTATTTCTCCTGGCAGGGCCACCTATGGCAGATAGATCAAAGCATAGGTGACAGAAGAGTAGTAGTAAGAGACACTGTTCCTCAGTGAGGCAGCTGCAAAGGCATCTAACCCCCAAAGGGGGCAGCCATTCAGTCACACACAAAAATTATTCAGGAAGGTGGTAGAAACCATCCCAATTATTTCTCACAGGAATATGACAGATTATAATGAAATTGAATTGTAACAACTACAGACTACTACCTACCCAAAAGAGTAGGTGAGTAGGTATACCAGAAGGAGAGGAAAAGCTTTCATTGCCATTTAATGAAATCCTATGGTAATTAAATCAACAGAAATGAATAAAGAGACAAAAAACAGGGAATAAATAGAATAGGGATTTGGATATTAGTATAATGGGGAGGGAAAGAAAGTAAGAAATACACTACATGAAATGGAGAGAAGAAATGTAGACTTTTTAAACACAGTTGAGGAGCACAGAACGAGTAATTATTGGAGTAATTATTATAGGGAAATTTATAGTGGAGGAGGAAAATAAAAAAGGGATAGAAATAGTGTTGAACAAGAAATTAGAAAGTAGGGCAATGAATAAGGATCAAGGGAGTGACAGAATAATGTTACAAAAAATAAGAGAAAATATAATAAACATAGTAGCTGTCCAAGTGTTTTTGGCAATGGGTAGGAAGGTAGTATTAAGTTGATAGGATAGGTATACCATGAACTTGAAGAAGGGATCAAGAGCATTCTGGCAAAGAAAACACCTGCCAGAGATGAGGATTGGACTATGGTAATGGAGGGGGGGATGGTTTTGGAGGAAGAAATTACATCAGAGAGAAATTTAGTTGTAGTAGTTAAAACAATATACATATAAAGATATGAAGAAATACAAGATAACCATAGAGAGAGAATAATGTGCTAGGAAGCATGGAAGAAAAGTGGGAGGACTTTGAGGAAGGAATAAGAAAGGCTGCAGAGACAACTATAGGAAATCTAAATATGAGTGGAGTTGATAAGGATTAGTAGAATGGAAGAGAGAAGAAAATGGTTGGCTGTAAATAGTGATATAAGGAGATGGGAGTATAAAGCTAAATAAATCTGGTCAAAGAGGAAAGAGTTGATAGAAAGAAAGAAAATGAAAAGGGAGATGGATGGGGAGGATAGATAGTTGTTTCAGTGATATACAGACAGAAAGATGAAGTGGACAGGAAAGATATTAGGCAGTGATGGAATGCTGAAGAGGTGAGTAGAATTTTAGGAAAGCAAGACAGAGCAAGGGAATGATTATGCATGCAGATGGCATAGAGGAGGCAGAAAGTGCATAGGACTTAAAGCTCAGTATTATTATTTTTCCCAAACAACTTGTAACTTGAATGAATATCCCCTTTCAGAAAAATACCTTTGATTGGTAGAATGCCTATGATGATGATAATCACATGTGAGCTTTAATATGTTTATATTGAAATTGTGCCACATATTATACCTGCATTTCTTTCAAGTTGCTACAATGCATCTTTTTAAAGCCTTCAATTTTCCATCTTGCACTTAACTTCAGGTGACATGGTTGCATGGAGGCCACAAACTATTTGAATGGTGATTCCAGATATATGCAAGTGATACCTCTGGATGTACTCAACTTCACCCAACTCTTGCGGTTCTCTGGGTATTTGATCTTATGCAAAAACTACAGTTTTCTCTAAAACATCATTTATCTAAGTAACATATGTGGCTTGTTTTAAGAAATAATATGGATTGTTTAAACCTTCTTTAAACTTATTGTTCATTAGCATATTCCTTCATTCTATGACAGAGACAGTGAGTGCTTCATTGTGATGTTATCCACATACCTCATTCATCTATTAAAATTAAAAATGGCTTGTTTATGTAAAACCTTTCTACAATTACCTGTCACTGTGATAATGGTGTTTAAGAGTCAGGACTGACAGTCACCCTGGATTAATGAAAAACTACCAAGCTCTCACTAGTTCCCATACTAAAGAACAAAGCAAATTCTATTAACCTAATAGAGTTTGACAACAGCTCATAACATTGAATGTTATTAATGCTTGATAAAACCAAGTTATTCTGAAACATTACCCATGGTGATCAGAATTTAAACTAAACTATTGTTACTAAAATTGATAATTACTTTTTAATGTAGTATTTAATGATAATGGCACTACATTTTACAAGGTAGGCATTTAGTACTGTTGTTGCTTTTTGTTTGGAATCCAGTATAAGCTTAGAAGTGGAGTGTAAAAGTAATACTTTGGATAAAACCCTCTAAATGAGGTCATATTATAAAGTGAATTCAGTACAGTTTAAGTTAAAAATTAAGATTAGTTGGGCAATATGCAAGTGTACTCAACAATTATGAAGTCACAGAGCTTAAAGGCATTGGATAGTGTCCAAGTCTATGCAAAAGAATATGAATTGATATGTTGAACACTATAGTGGCATAATAACATCAAAATAGAGGTCCACCAGTGAACAGCCTCAGATGTGACCTGAAAATTTTAAAATACCTATCAATTTACTTGTTTTCCTATCATACTTCCTATATTTTACATTATCAGCCATATTCATTTATTGATCAAAAAATGTAATAATTTCATTTGTACTTCTAAAGTATATTTTTATCTTATCTAAGATGAAAATACTATAAAAATTCCTCATAAAATCATCATTAAATCCCTAGAATTTTCATTTTATTAGTAAAGAAGTTGTTTAGTCATGAAGAAAAGCCAAATCATTTCTAATGCATTACTCTATGTTTATAATAATAGCTTTTGGGGGTCATGAGAGTATCTGTGATATAGCATGACAGACACAGTGGGAACACACAATATGGTGTAACTCTATGATTGCTTGTCTAATTTCTAAGTCGCTGATTCTCTAATAAAAAAACACTTCTAATTTTACACTATTGAATAGCACAAACATATTTGTGCATTTATAGCTTTAGAGAAACAAATCAGTGTAAAATGAAGTGAAGATCTAAGGCAATTTGCATGGCATAATTTTTGATCTTTGTAGAATATATATATATATTTAAGTTAGGAGGTGACCACTAAAGCAAAATGTGACTGACCAAAAAATTAAAGTTTAATACTCACGTTTGCTCAACAAAATTTTCGCACACTCCTCTATATTACAAAAAAAACATAATAAAAACATAAGTCAGTATGAAAGAGCATAAGAAACTAATTTCCTCATTTCTTTATAAGGTGTTAATTATTTAGAAGAATATAGTTTTTAAGCTCAATTTTAAAGTAATGGTAAGTATATTACAGTTTCTGCAGATTTTATACTATAGCTTATTATTTCTCGGCCTAACCAAAGGGCAAAAATGATTCTCCAATAGTTACTCTATTTCACTATAATTTCCCTGCATCATTTAACAGTTGATTTTACTTTTTAAAGACATCATGGAAATAGAAATGAGAGTAAAAAATCCCATAGAGAAAATAATTTTATCCATATAGTTTCTTTGAATCACTTCACATTTTGATAACCTTGAATTCATTTCATTTCATTCATCATTAATATATTAACTGCCAAATGAGATCAGGATCAACTGCTGCAAGCATTCAATGCTGCACTAACTTTGTTATATTATATTACAATACAGTATTTTACATCTGAAGACAGAAGAAACTAGGCCAAACTAAGAAAATAGGTATAATAATAATATACAATTACATAATAATGTAAATATAAAATTTGATAACTTTCTAGGAAATAAAATAACAACTTTGATATAATGACTAAAAGTAGCACGCAGGATGTATTGCATAATTTTTTTGGGATAAAAACTTTCCTCACAGAGTTTACTCCAAAGCGGTATAGATAGTTCATATTATTCAACAAAAGAGTACATTTACATTACAAATAAAATGCTTCAGCATAACTAAAATAATGACTAAATGAAATAATAATTACAGAAAGGAATTATACTTCTGAAAATAGGAAATTTCAAATATTCCCCCAGTTTGGTTATAATGGTGTGTAACACAAACAATATCAGATTCAGCTTCAAAGAATCTCCTCTATAAATTATGCTGTCTTTCACGGTGAGAAACTTCTCCAGGATATGTAGGGTCTTTCAATATAACTACATGGTTTTGCTAAACTTTATAAAATATTTTCAGACTGATATACTTATGTTTTCAGTTCATTCACCATTATCAAAAAAAAAGCATTAAACTTATGGTGACTAATTCTCTATTACCAATATTCTTGTATGTCAACATGATGAACGATTATAACTTCAGGAGATTTCTGATCATCAAAGTTACCTACCGGTTGCCTGTTCATAATGCAGAATATAGTTAACTACTAGTAGTATTTATGTTGATAGGGTGTGTCGATGGCTACGGGCATTTTGCACCTCTTCAGTTCGAAGATAAAACCTGTTTGGACAACACAACAACCATGCTCTAGGCAGGATTGGAACCCACAACCTTTGGGTTAGCCTGCGAGTTCCAGTCATCAGGATTAACCCAGTCAGCATATAGTTAACTATTTCATATACTACATTTCATTCATAATTTTATTTATCAAGAGTCCTATGTAATTAATTTCTTCTTGGCAATTTTTAATTGAGTATTATGACATAGCTTCCTAAGTAAGACACAAAGTAAATATGTAATATGAACATTCTTTCATGGAAGTGCTTATGTAACGACAATTAACCTAGATCATTTGGTGCCCAACACACCAACAGTCAAAATCAAAGGTTAATGATTTGAGTTATTTCAGTGTTTCCAAGCATCATCAACTTTAACATTCTTCTCATAATATGTTAAAAATCATATTTTTAAACCCAATGATGAGAGAGAGACCCTTGGCAAAAGCTAAATTGAATATTTTCTATAACTGAATCATGCCTGTAAAACAGGTCTTAGGTAGATCTGCAGTGGGTCATTCATTAATCATGAAAGAACATATTTAATCTGATAAATTAAACAAATAACAAATTATTTATGCTAATCAAACTTATATTATGAAATCAAAAGGACTTTACAACACTTCAGGTTTTTCTGACGTTTTATGAATGTTACAATTCTTTAAACATACATTTTCTAGTTAACTTCTAAACATGACATTATAATAACACTACATACATCAGTTATAGACTAATAAATTTATTTAAAACATCTATATCAACCAGCTCAACAGAAGATGGATCCCACTAATAAGATACTAATGGCAACCCATGTCTCATTTCACACTCTTGTTATCATGCATCAAAATAAAATATTTTCAGAGTATGAAACATCTTCTAAAATACTGAAAATTAAAGATATCACATGCTTTCTGATTCTCCGTATTCATTCTGACCTTGTCTCAATTATCTATATTGTTTCAGCAAAATTTATTAAGGACATATACTTGGTAGTATAGTGCAATGATGCACCATTCTATCAAGTTCTATGCCTCTACAATAGCAGAAACATGCATTCTCAAAATAAAAGTGGCCATACTGCATAACTATTAGGCTACTTTCTGCTTCTCATGCCATTTACATTAGCCTGATAGGCAACCTGCTTAACTGCTTAAAAAGTTGTAGGTTTGAGTCCTACTTAGGGCATATGATGTAGAGGGTAGATAATGATTGAATTTATTAAAGCCTAATTTTGCCTAAAGAGAGCCGACACTTCTATGCTGATAACAATTACTTCTATATTGAGATGGATAAACTCCATCATCAGTCACATTTTTGACATTAGTAGAAAATATCGTGAAATGTGTTTCAAGTAACTCTAAAAGTAGCAACATTGATAATAATTGTTTAGAAAGTAAATGTCTGTTAATGATGGATTTCTTGTGCCATTAATTGAAAATTCTATGGAACATAACATCTTAAGATGAACTCAAAGACCTAATCACTTACATTTTCTTATGGCATTTTATTGTTGCCATTTATTGATTGGCCAATGATTCTGATAGAACTTGAGTTTTGCTTGAGATTATTGAAAATTTCTAAATCTGAATAAAAATGACCTCTCTGAATAGAATATGTACATATGATGTAGCTGGACCTCTAATAATGAATCAAAAGTTTTGGTATCAATCAAGAATGTGGTTTTATCTTGAAAGAAATCCCATGCTAAAATTTCATGAGATCAGTGGGATTTAGGCCTAATAAGCGCATTTTTCTTATTCAATGAGATTATATATTTGTTTTTAACTTATATTTTTAAATTAAAGCCAAAAGAGACATCTTGATAAGTAAATTTCAGAATACATATTTACCAAGTTGTTCACAATTTCAAGCAATAATGCCAGACCAAAGACTAATTAGATGACACAATTTCAACAATGTATGCTGATTGTAGAGATTGAAGTATAGGAAACAGATGTAGAGGTTGAGACTGCCTATCACTCTGGGGTGACTATTTGGTGATTCCCTAATTTGCCCATATGTTATTTTACTAAAGACCTTACTACACAAACTCAAATAAATGGCAAGCTAAGAAAAGTAGCATGTCTAGCTTACATGCTATGAAGTAACAAATATCACCTGACCTGACAAGTGCATTACATATTTCAATGTCTACTCATCTAGTTTTGTACCCTTCCCAACACTTTATCTCTAAGAAATTTTATATACAAGATTCAAGCACAACCATTAACTTACCACTTCCTTGTGACCTCTTCCTGATCTTCCCTTTTATAAGAGAATTTTCTAATCAGTTTATTCACACAATGACTAGCCTTAGTCATTTTCCTTAGCATGGAAAACTCCATCATTGAATTTGTGAACCGCATGGATGTTGTAAAACATGTTCTTCCTCCAAGGATGATGCTTTGTAGTTTACTTTTTAAGGTCACTTTCTATCCTTAGCATGAAGCAACCCACACACCACAATGCAATTTTGAAGTTCAGACCAGTGCCATTTGACTTGCTAAGCAATAGTTTCTGGTGACGAAAGCTATGGGGGCCACTATTGTATAAACTCATATCAGGAAAGAGTTATTCCTGAACAATAGGAGAATATTAGGAATTTGCCATTTCATCAAAAATAGAAATTTGGAGATTTTAGGGACCATTATGATTTCATCTTCATGTAAGAAACAGGGTGGCAGAATGAGATTTAAACATTTAAATGGACTCAATAAAAACTCTTGAGTGATTGAAATGTGTCTGCAATACAGAAAAGGAAATGCAGCAGTCTGTTGTATCTAAAGGATAAATTTCAAGTAGACACTGAAGATCATCAACTATAATCTTACATATCTTAAATAACATTCATTTGCTTACATACTCAAACATAAAATAATATAAAAGGTGTTGCATATGATTTACATATTCATGAAACATTTTACAGCTTAGTTTCCTCACTACCTCAATTCAATTATAAAAAAAGTGTAATATAAGAAAATTAGATAATTTCTTGTTGCAAACCTTTGCAAATAACAGAAAGAAGTAGCATGATCAATCACACACCTAAACCAGATTTTTAAATATTGAATAATAAGACCACTACCCAAAGTCCAGTTACATATCTACTATAAAACAGGTAACTTGTAAAATGCTTTTTGTGAAATGCAAAGTTACTTTTGACTCTACTTAGAGAAGTAGGCTGTATATTTTCAATGGCGATGACCAACTTGGGTTCGTATTGGATAGATATCTAGATGTTTTAATATAAAAATGAATATTAAGTTTTGACCAACAGGAAAAATTGAAAAATTAACTTTGTTAAGCACCTTTTGAACAAGAAAAACAATGCTAATTTAAAAACTATCAATACACAATTTTGTGGAAATAGACATGGGCATAATTAAATTAAATTTATTAATAAACAAAAAAGTCACAAAGGATTTTTACATCAGTTGATATAATACTAATAAATAAAACCACAGAAATATGCAACAATGACCGAAAATACAAATAATAACAAATAAAACAAATGGAGACAGAGCAACCAAAGACAATCTAGGGAGTCTAATTCAAAAGTTGTGCTTCATCAAGGAGTTGAAAACAGTTTGTGAAAAGGATAGTCCAGGGAAGGAAATTTAGTGGTCAGGGAATCGAATGTTACAGAAGACAGTAGAATAGAAATTACTGCTAAGTGGAAAGTTAGAATTTTAGACAAGTTTAAAGAAGACTATGGTTACGTGTGGGACATGGAAAAGAGAGGAAGAAGATGGCTGTCAGCTCAGAGAGACCCTTCAAAGATTTTCTCAAAGAATTTCATTTCTGATACTATTCTCTGGTGGCAGAGGTGAGAAATGTCAAGAGATGGGAGGGTGAATTCCTTGGCTGACACTCTGAGGGAATAGATGCAAGGGACAAGTGATGGCAGCAAAGGAGTCAATATGCTGGTTGAGTAACCCTTAGATTGTGGGGGATGTGGCTGATTAGATTGCTTCACAGCATTCTAAAATGGTGATGTCATTATAAAAAAACATTCTGAGAGCAACTCAGTCATTTACATCAGTGTGCCAGAGTAGTTTTTGAAATTGGTTCTAGATTTTAAAAAAGAATCCATGACACTGAAGTACAAGTTCTTATAGGAGCCAATGAGCACTGCTTTCTCTCCCATATATTAGTTATGACTTGACCTAACTAGATCTTTCCCTTTACTCATGCCTCTTACATGCCATTGTACATCATGTCCTCTTTTAATAAAGTACATACAGGGAGACACAGATATTGTTTAGCCACTTGATGGTCTTGATTATCCATTGAAACTTATAAGCTTTCTTTCTTTCTGCGATGCATATAAAAGTTTGCATCAATCAATTATGGAATACCACTGAATCAGGAAAGAAAAAGTTTTATTTAAAAATTGGACAATATATTACCAAGTATGAAAAAAGAAAATGATTTGTTGATACCATCTACATATAAAACAAGATTAAATAAGGAATTTTGTTCATAGGTGAACAGAACAAATAACTTGGCTTTCCAGCATAGCATTAGCATACATCTCAGGTTTCATTGCAGTGCAACAATATCAGGTTCAGAAATGCATGGCTTATGAGTATTAAAATTTTAGATTAAATAGTGGCAGGGATGGAGGCGTGGGAAGAGGGGTGAAAGTGGGGGAGGGTTACAGAAGAAGTTGGAGAATGACCATATTGTTCAACAATTCCCTTCCTCTCAAGATGGATCTCCGGATAGCAAGCAACCCCTGGGGCACCCACTCCTCATCCTCCCAAATTATTGACATACTCACCAAAGAGCAACCCCTCTCCTGACCTCTCCAGTTCCTTCTGTAACCCTCCCCCACTTACCACTCCTCCCCTCACCTTCTCCATCCCTGGTAAATATCTATTACTTAAACCAAAACTTTTCCAAAATTTTGTAAGTAATGCATAACAAGGCAACTGCTATCCTCAGCAAAGAAGCATCTAAATTATTGACAAACCCGAAGAGGGTTTGGCAATAAACCATTTTAAAATTCAAATTTTCATATTTTATGCTGTTGTATGGCAAAGAAAATTAGGTTCTGAGATTGTAAATAAACTGTATAATAAAACCAATTTATTTGTTCTGTACCACCATGAATCTTAAGGAAATAAATAAGATATTTGAGGAAAGTAAAGGTATATTACAGTATGGTACTTGCTGACATTTAGATTGCATCAAAAATGAGAAATATCAAACTTGTGGTGGAAAATTTGAGACAATCTAATATTTGTATATGGTATAACACTAAGTGGATGGATTATAATTTGATTATAGTTCATATAACTGTTGTTGTTTTATAAAATTCTTGATTTACTCCAGTAAATTTTTCAAACCTTCTAAGCAATGTTAATCATGTAGTTGAAAAAACCATTTCATTACTCTCAACATACACCTTCATTTTCTTCATTGACATTTCAATTTGGAGCAATTGACAATGGTGGCAGAGATTGTTTCATTTATAAACATTCCTGTAAATCTATCATAACATGATGCACCATTTTTACATGTTTACCACTAGCATTTCATGAACTACCATTTAAATGTATGAATCAGCCTTTGGATACAAGGTATTCCCAGGTTTGATACATATAAGACTACCTCAGTGAAGCCAGTGTAAAGCTATATTTTATTGACTGAATTATTATTAATGCTTCAGAAATCGAACTTGTCTTTTAGCATTCTAATCTACTTATAGAATATAACATACCCAAATCAGCATATATGAGAGTATTCTTCATAAGCAGAACAAAATATTTCGAATAGCAAACCATAAATGCAATACAACACCTGCAATACATTCTGCTTAATACTAGAAAAATTGACGCTATGCAACTGTATAAGTGACAAATAAAATTTAAACTTGTTTTGCTTTGATAATTACTTCTAAATTGTAAGAATAAGTAATTTATATATAAGAATGATTTATTTAGAGATTCAAACACTTTTTTCACACCTGATTTCAAGTCAATACCTGACATATTAGTGTTGCACCTTGACTCACCATCAAACTAAGAGAGAAAAAACAATTTATATCTGAGTGAATCTTGAAAATCTTACCTCGCCAGCTGGATTTCGTAGAGCAAGCAACTGTTTGGTTTCTGATGAGGTAAGCATTCAGTGTGGTTAGACTCGGTGACTTCCGTAACGTATCCTCATCATTTTTCCACACATATGTCACAGCCGTCTGCTCGTAGGATACTAATTCATAGAGAAAAACAATTTCTTAAAACACTGCTTCATATATTATAATGGTATAGAATAAAAATGTTATGATTTATTATTACAGCAAAAGTCAATTATTATGATCAAGGAGAGAGCTTAAAAGTTGACATTTGCTGAAAAACCGAACTTTTACAAACCATAAAACAAAAATCTACTCCAATAAGCTCAGCTTCCCACCATAGGGTAAAATGTGTAGTTAAGTTTTTCCATCACAAGGAGAGTAACAGTAACCAACAAGAATACTTGCTGACTTCACATATTAATGGAAGTTATCCCTGAAATAATAACCCTATTGAAATTGTAAAGAAGTAGGCTTATCTAAAGAAATGGTTAAGAAAATCTGCATTTTTCATTAGTTTGGTTACACTATTTTGCAAAATAGATTTGTGTTGTCAAAATCAAAACTGCAAGATGGCAAAAGTTCTAACAATATGTTGTAAAATTCCACGTCAGTGAGAATTATTGAGCATATGCCATTGGCATTCTTAAAAATCTGAATGAGGTCTCTTTTTAATTATTACCATTGAGGGGTACATTGTGTGCCAAGCTCATTGCAGCTCACTCCACAAAATCAAGAGAATCCCATCCTCCCATACATCACTGCACTCTGATTGTTTTTCCTATATCAATGTTCTCATCCTATTTAATAAGTGATTACTTTGTAAAAGTGTCTATGTGTCTAGAATTCAGTTTACAATGTTCTTTCAATTCAGCTTTTAATCGTGTTCATAGGGACAGGAAATTCCTCATTATTATATAAATTCTTGTTTTCCTATGTCATTTCTTAGAATTGATCATAATTTGACTTCTTAACTCCAGGTAAAAGAAAAAAATTATCTCCTTGGTGATTCAAAGAGATCTCTTAGTCCAAAGATCAATGAGCAAGGTATGATTAAATTTATTCTTGAACTTAGCATTTTAGGTGCATGCATTAGCTGCAACTACATTGATATTCAGGAATCATTTGGGATAACTCATGTCAGAAAAGAAAGTGGATATCAAGGGTTTCAATGGAAGGAAGAATGTATTATACTCACTGCTTTCCATCGCGAATGAACAGAGTGGATCATCAAAGGGGAAAATGTTCAAGCTCCCTTGGCAGGACAAAATGAGGTGCCGCCTAAGGAAAATAAAATATATAACATTCATTAGCGTAGGAACATCGTTTCTTTAACGCTAGGTATATTACCAAATCTAATGGAGTGACACAGTTGATAAGGTTCTTAAAAAATTCGATAGCTTTTCTAGGAGTTATGGGATGCCAACATTATTAGCATGCCTAACTTATCAATTTAATATTAGCTAAAAGTTGGTTTACTTGACTCCAAGTGCGATTCCGTAACTGGATTGAAGCTCCTTTCGGAGCCCCAGCTGCCTCCTACCGGAGTCCCCCGTATCACCCATTTGGAAACCCACGGTAACTCTAGCTCCGAGATTGTGTGGAGTTCGAGACGGAATAATTACAATCATTAAAGGAATTGTCGGTATTTAGTTTAATTTTCTCAAAATGGAGCATTGTGTAAACTTCTTCCACTTTATACTCGCGGATGAACAATGTTTACACGATATTCAGCAGCTGTCACTACAGCGAAGAATATTGCGGGATTCTCACAATCCTTTCGACTTGAGGGAAAGTACATTCGTTCAACTTGAACCTATTTTCGGCAAAAGAATAGTATCCGGGATTAGTGTTCGCACTCGGGTAAAAACTGTTAAGTATCTATGCTTATAGTGTAATATTGGTGCCTATCAAGTTTATTTCCTTGCTATAATCTTCACTTTCACTGCGTTTACATACCGTCATGACGCCTCTGGAAACCTCTAGCTAGAACTAGAACAGAGATTTTCTGGATACGTCTTCCTTGAACCTTGTTATGCTCCTGGGACCTCCTTGCTTGGAGGCGGCAGAGGTAAAAGAGCTGGCCCATTATGAGCGAATTTTGAGCTTACTACGAGTTAGTTCAACTAGTACTGGAAAACCTTACCTAACAAACTAACCTTTGGGCTGAATATTGTGGTTGGTATGTATATGGTATATTTGGTACGTAATCACAGTTTGCAGCACCACAGTCTAAAAAGTTTTGACTGTGGCAGCACCCATGTTAAAACACATGTAAGTAGGTTTCAAAGGTTTGATTATGCACATCTTTAATTGTCATGCTCCGATATACTTGAAAGATTGTGAATTCAAAAGGTAAGAATCCTCGACCGAAAACATTGGAGAAAACACATTAACTAAACAGACGAAAAAAAAGAATAAACAAAAACATTCCATGAAATGAACGGCTCGGTAGCCTGGAACTTTCATTGAGGTAGAAATTCGTCTAAACGACGGCAGGTGGCGAGCAAGTTGCTAAAGCGCCACTTACAATTAGAATGAGCCAGAGGCATGTGGGCACATGCGTATCTAAAGTCTCCCAAACTAACAACCTCATAACAATTTTTAGATTCTCAAAAAACACCACACCTAGAAGTAATTCATTACATGTCACAGAAATGCTCTCAGTAACAACATACTTGCATTTATTTAGTAATTGCATTAAGAATGATGTATCAAAATATTTCCCTCAATTCAGACGGTATATTCTTCTTATTAGCGATGATATATACATAAATATATCTAATATATAAATAGTAACAAATACAGTGCCAAACAAGATTTCTGGTGGACTGTTCATCACATTCACAGATTATAGATAGACTTACATTTTCAGAGAATCAGAATGATTATATGATATTACTTAGTACACAACAGGTAATGGGAAATTATAAATAGACTAAAAGTTAATATTTATTTTAAAAAAATTTGCTGGAATACGTGCAATTGAATTAGTACTAATGGTGAAAACCGAAAAATAGATTGCATGGATAAACCTTAGATACTTATATGCACATACATTTAAATATTCCACACAAATTCCCCTAAATATTCTCATTCCCTTGAAAATTAATTGAATATTGAGAGATGTAGTGTTTGTAGTTTTTTTTATATAAAGTAATCACTAGTCATTTTCTGGCACAGGCAAAAGATTTCTGTAAGGGTCCATATCAGGTCAACGATTTCGTTAAAAATGCAATACGCAACTCATGGGAACTTAAGATCTGGGTGTTGGGCCACGACCCTCGGGATATTCAGTTTGAGTATCCCGAGGGTCGTGGTTGGGCGCAGTTGGCAGTACTACATACTCTTTTGTCATTCAATCAGTGTAAAATAAAACCCTATACAGCGGGGCTCACTGAGACCCGGAGACTTAGAAATGGCCCGCGTATTAACTCTTACGATGAGGAAGGTACTAAGGACTATCTGTTCTTATGAATAAGAAACACTTGCAATGAACTTATCCTTCTTCTAATTACTACACATAGCACTTATTTATTCCGACCGGTTTCGGTAAACTATACCATTTTCAAGTGAGCCACTTGAAAATGAGCTCACTTGAAAATGGGGTAATACACTGAAACCGTTCGGAATAAAGAAGTTGTGAAGTGTAAATTGCAAGTGTTTCTTATTCCTAAGATTATGAATCTTTTCCACTATATCTCACCTAACTCTATATCTTTTACTATCTATCAACTTTCTTAACGTGGACACCAAACTGAAAAAGTGTATTTTGATTTCAATCAGCTAGGGTAAGGTTAATCGATGAACACTTCGAGGGTGGATAGGTGATGAGGACGACAAAACGAAGAGTTTCAACAGAGTAATGGGGCTTAACTCCTTGGAACAATTATCAGAGCACATAACACGTAAAACATGGAAATACGACAAAGAATAAATCTCCTCAACAGAAGTTTCCATACTATTAACCTAATAGTGGAATCCAATTTTTTTCCTAAAGGAAAACATGAAAATTTCAAAACATCTGACATTTGTGTCCCAATGGTTTCCCAAATCCGTCCGTTATTGAATGTTAGTAGTAATATTTTGTTTATAGGGCGGGTCGAAGACTATGGAAATTTAGCACCCCTTCAATTCATAGAATAAAAACCCTATTAGACAAAGACAACACCAATGTCCTAAGCGGGACTCGAACCCGAGACCTTGGGATTATCCGGCACCCCTATGCACACCTGGTCGACAAATGAAGGTTTACTTGCAAAGTTGATAACATTTTACGAAGACCGTTGGCATAAGGAACGAGACCAACGCCAGTGAAGAGCAATCGTGACGACTTTGCAAACACGGCATATTTAATATGAGTGAAGTAATATCACAAATTACTTTCTTGTATCAATTAGCCAACAAGCTTTAAAACTAAGTTAAAATGTATAGACACATTTTCCTTATGTTTTTATTTAACAGTTTTTGTACATTCCCTACCCGCCCCTCACCATTGTCATGACTTTGTTGAACATCACAAAGACAAGACACACGAGGTAGATCAGTCACACGCCCTCGATCTTTGCTCGCAGTTCCTCGCGCGCGTCCCCCAGAGGAGATGCAGCCAAGAGACTGACTGAGAAGTGGACACCCAACTCCGCCTTCACCCGCCGATCTTACTCCAGCGGGAGGGGAGGGGTGCGGAGGAAATGAAGGAAGAAACAATGGGTCAGTAGGGGATGTTAGGTTTATGGATTTTGGGAAGGAG
>WURS02147273.1:0-21853 GCA_011762765.2 Rhinocypha anisoptera
ATCGTACCTCACTCAACCCAATTACATCTATTCCTACTTTCTCCATCTCGAGTTTTACGTTCTCTAACTTTCCTGATATTAACATTGCCCTCACATTCCACGTCCCTAGCAAAATCATTCCTTCCCTCCAAAATGTACATTTTAGTAAGAATATAAAAATGTTTCAGAACCTATAGGTGCAGATAAACTTAATACTTTTCTGTCAAATAATTGTTCTACATATATCTGCAGATTTTATTTACTAATTCATGTTGTAAATAGGAAATCACTAGAATTTAAAAATTGTGTATTCCTGCTTTCAATTTCTTGCCTTGCTTAATTTATGTCGCGAACTGAAGCGATGGAAATCGAACTCAAGAAATAAATGAATGCCATACACATAAAAACACTGCTGATGGATGCAAATAAGAAATAATTCTTTCTGCACCATATTTCATTAATGGTTTCTCATACCATTAAAATTTTTCTTAATTGGCAAGTATTCAGTCCTTAGTAAAACCTTAAATAGGCACGTCAACTGTAGCATCCAACTAAAGCCATGCAAAATTAGATGTTTTCATATTTTTCAATTAGAAATACATTTTAAATTTAAATGGTGCAATCTCAAATTCTCCCAATGAAATTCTCACAAGTGCTATTTGGAAAACACTTTCACATGGAGTACTTTTTTTGTGTCGCACTGTCTTGAACTTGATAGTAAAACCTTGTGTTCACAGTTGATGTAAATGATGTTGCTATGAAATAAGCCTTTTAGTTTCAGGCTTTGTCTTAGTAGTTGTATATATCCACTAATTGACCAAACGAAACAATGTATTTGATACCTGATAATGGCATTACGCGGTGAAACCCGTATTATGGATGACATATTCTTCAGAAAGGTATGTTTTCCCCTTAAACCTTATTGGTATTGGGTGTAGAAGTACAATAAAATCACTTCCTATGCCTTGCTAGTAAGTGTATTTAGATGTTCCCCTTGCCTCAATGATTTCATTTGCTTAAATAAAGATTTTTATGATTTCATTTGTGCCATTAATTTATTTACCTACGTTTTTGTGACCGGAATGTATGTGAAAGTGGAACTCTCATACGAAAGCAGAGGAAAGGTAAGAGTTGGTGAGTACATAGTGACTATTTACCGTCGATCTTATCAAATCCCCTTAAGATCTTACATAACACTAATATCTATCTTATATATCTCGACAACCGTAAAAATTATTTAATATTTCTCCAGGAATGTGTGCATTGTGATATACTCCTTCCAACAGCTTTTTTTTTGTTTCTGAGAAGCAGCAATTTATCCAATATAACTGGAAGGATAGAGGAAATTGGATCGGGAGAGATTTTTATTGCATCCGAATCTTTCTTTGTTCCAATGCATTCATTATTCAAGTAGTCTGATTGTAGGGTTTCTCTATTTCGGTTCACTGATTTTCGGAATGTCTTGCGTGTTATGTTTATCTGAGTTCATTCAATTAGTAACTGGGGCTATCCTCTTACAACAGTGGAAAGTAATTGATTCATTAGCAGTGTCACACATTCCACACCCGTGTCTGGGTTAATGATTAGTCGATGCCTTGTTAGCGTTAGACTTTCTTCATAGGTTAGGACAGCTAATGTATTGAACTGTGGCAGATAAGCATGATATTCAGTATTAAAGTGAACAAAGGGGAGAGAACAGTAGGAACGTTCCAATAATTTGTCATTTTTTTTTTTTTTAACCTTTCTGTGTGCTTTGAGTATTTCTTTCTGGTTGTTTTCCTTCGTCAAGACAGGTATTGATAATTACTGTAAAGCCATTAGTTACGGATTTGATTGCACCTACTACTATAGGTACGTCTTCTCAACTTCTGTTTGACTTGCTACGTATTTTTTTCTGTGTAAGTAAACCAGGTTGATAGTAATTGCGGCACACCCGCATGTCATGCAAAATTTCTAATGTTATTTAAAATACTCCATTCTCTTTCAACATTTGATTTATTTCCTCTCTTTACCTCCAATGATAGGGGCTAGGTGGAAGAAGGGACTATCTAGTAATCTCGCCCCAACAAAGATATATTATTATGAAAAAAATTTCTATCGCTATCTTAGGCGTGATACATTGTCAATACTATAATATTGATGTTGCCATAATTGTTAGTACATGTATTGCGTTGTGAGGACTACGAGATAGGTGGACTGATTTGCAATAAATAAAACGGAGAGCTATCTAACTCTAATCTATTTTACCATCGTACTACTTCAGAAAAACTTTTCTCGGTATGGCGTAAATGAGACAGGTTGTTTATTTGTTGTCTTATTTCATTCAGAATCATTTGAAACGATCACTAATTTCTCGGTAAGTGTAGTGTGTTGATATGACTTTTTGGAATTATTTTTGTCGAAGTGACCTTTGGCAGAAAGAGGAAGAATTTTGATTGCATCCAAACTCGTGCAATCAGTTGGTAATTTCAGCAATTTTGTAAGAACGTAATTTGGTGAATAATAAATTTTGTACATTTCATTCTTGTTTACTTTATTCCCTCGTCGCGTGATATTCTACTTTCGTATAACTCAAATCTATTGAACACGCGTGCTAAGAGACGCTTTCAATATGAGAAACTTGTTTTTTCTATCTGTAGCGTCACTGGGAGGGTCAGGTAATATCTCCCGAAAGCCATAGAGGATTTTATTGGCTGTGACGTCTAAATAGCTGTTTTGCAATTGTATTCGGGCACGGATAAAATTTATGACAGCATGGTCTCTAGTATTTATGGAAATGGATAACGATGCAGTGTCTTGCACAAGCGCATTGACCTCTTTTCTGAAAACAAAAACCGTCATGAAAGACTCGATCAAAAAAAATCCAGGGTCGGTCGATTTGAACCGTTAATAAATCTGTGTAGTGCTACCATCTGGCGAGGAAAATTCCTATTTGTTTCGGAGGGTTCCGTACGAGATTTGTAAAAAAAGTGACTTCCCACGCCATCTATCGGCAACTTTTGAAACCAACAATTTTTAAATAATTTTTCGTAAAAACAACAATAGAGGCTTTTACAGTAGGTCCTGGGGAACGCGTTAAGGCCAGAAAAACATTAATTGTTGATGCATTTTTCCATGAATGCGCCCAATTTTTTCTGCCGGCCGGGCCCCCGGGCTGCCCGCCGGTGGTCGTATTTAGGAATATTTTTCAACAAATAAGGGTTTTCCCGAGCCTTCGCGGCCCCCTGAAGCCACTGCAAAAGTTTCTAGCAAAGGTTTTCCGAAGATTAGGATCCAAAAAAATTTTTTGCAAGGAAAAAAAAAATTGCCGCAAAAGAGAATCGAACTATAACCAGCACTAGTCTCACCACATAAACCCATCTCTTTACCAACGGGCTGCGCCCGTTCTTGTTAAAAGTATCGTCATTTTACCAATTTATCCTTCAAAAGTCGGGACTTTACGATTTTTCGAATAATTTTGACTTCCTACCTCCTCGACCGTCGGCAAGGGTCTCACTCGCCCGATCCACAGCCATATGCCTTCCTTCTTGTTCTTGGGTGTTGGGACTTAGAATATTTTCGTACAGTGAGGGCTTGGCAGAGACCGGATCAAGTTCAAACTTGGAACTCATGCCAAATATTCGTCTAGTTACCTTTGGCGGGAGTTCTCGACTTTGTGTGGCCATTCTGGTTTCCATGAAGGTAGCATTTGATTAGGGGACATTATATAGGCCGTTCTTCGCCCTACTTCCGATACCAATACTTTGAAAATGATGAGACGTGAAAGTTGAATGCATAACTTACCTAATCTGGCCAATATATTTAATTTTTCGTACTTTAATGACCTTCACGATTTTTGAATGGCAAATACTATCCTGAGGCATTGGATTTTAATTGATTGCGTTGGGAAATTATTTATTATACCAATATCGCCGAATTAATGAACTTTTGCGGCAAAATGTTTTATACACAAGAAAATGTTGTCTTAAAATATGTAAATAGTATACTTTAATATTTTATACTAAGTAAATACTTATTACCTTAGCCATTTTACAAAGCAAATAATCCCGTTCGAGCTTAGTAGGATTTTGTTTGTTCCAGATTTAAATAATGTCTTGTTTTAGTACCGATTCATTTTTTCGTCCGAGCATTTAACGTGGACATTAAAAATAGCGTTTACTTGATATATTTCAATTCTTATAACATTTGACTTCATATTTCTCGTAATTAAATTCCACGATTTGATATTTTTCTTAGAACAATTACATTTTCATGCGATAACAAAAAATTAAAGAAGCAAACAAATACGGGATTTTACCGGAAATATGGGTTGCTAATTACCTTCTTTGTAAAAAATACCAGTAGTTAGTATTTTCAACGTAATACTTCATTTCTTGCAGAAAAACCATTTTAATAAGGACAGGATACCATTTATTGGTGAGTATAATTAGAGACAAAAATTATTGTAACCAAATTTATTACTCGTGGTCATGGTACAAATTCAGAAATATCAGTGTTATGACTTGCAAATAATTTAAGCTTTAATAAAACAGCTGTAGTTTACTACACTATGTCCGACTCTTCTTAGCCATTCTATGTGGTGGTTTTCTCTGTCACCTTGGTGGTTTTTATGAATGAGGGTAGCAGAAGCCATTAATTAAAAAAATAAGAGATTGTACTTTGAGAGATTTGATAGATCAACAAAAATATTTCACACGATCGGTTTTTAACGATAATTTAGTCATCACGAGATGATGACAATTATCATTCGAAACCAGTCGTGTCTAATATTTTTTTCTGTGGAAATATATCAAAGTTACTACCTCTGTTTAATTATGAAATTTCACCGGGTGACGGCCTCCTTAGTGAATTTTATGCATACAAAACTTGAATAGATCAACAATCATGCTCTCATCTTCTCCAGATGAATCCAGTTCTCCTGGAAAGACTGGACGCCTCTATATCGTTCATTCTAGCAGAAAATGGCACTTTCCTCAAGCAAGTGGCAAACAGCAACGCCTGTGGTAAGAAAAAAGGACACACTTTAATCTTATTCTTATCATAAAAGAAGCTACATTACAAAAAAATAAAGAGAATGAGTAAATAAAAAAGACCGTTCATGTACGCGTACGTACGTATATCGCAATATGTTTGCAACAATTAAGCTAACTTGTAAAAGAATCTGAGCATTATGCCGATGATAGATGAATGAGTCATATCATGCAAAAATCAATGAGCATCATGACTAACTTATTATTGATAACTTTGCATTGAGGACGAACACCGGTGGCAGGATTGATTAATTCCCAAGTGGCTTAATCTATGTTGCGAGAGGAAGCGTCTGTGCCCTCAAGGTGACAGTCCATTTAAGCAATATGGACATTTAAGAGCAGTACTAAGAGCCGGTAAATTGAAGAGAACAGTTGACAGCATATATGACAACAAATCGTATCCAGAAGATACTTATATTCAATTTCTCTCATCAACATGACGTTTTTAAGCATCCTCGTAGATGATTTACTGGAAGAACACAAAACTCGGCTACATTAAGAACTGGATGGTTTTTCAGGAGAAAAAGCAAAAAGAATGGATGAACAGGAAATCTTTGCATAAAGAAAAACCAGATGGGTCTACGTAAAATGGAAAATTTTGATAACCTTGAAGATTAAAAACGACATTGAAACACAGGGATTATTTAACACATGAAAATGACCCCACAAATGTTTTTGAAGATATAAATAAATGGTTTCATAGTTATACGTCTGGTTTTTAAACCATTTATATATCTCACTATTTTTCAGTACTCTCCACAAGTCAGGGATTCACACACAAAATAAGGAGTGGAAAACACCATTTGGCCTCCACGTTACTATCAATACGTATTACTAAATAAAATTCCTAAAACCATCTACTTTATGCAAAGGTGTGTGTGTGTGTGAAAAACATGAGATACTTTTTTTGGAGTAAATATATTTTGTACGAGATCATTTTTCATGGACTATAAGCAAAAACTGGTGGAAAGTTAAATATTACCTGGGTTGCAAAAAATACCTATACCCACCTCTAGTAAGATCGGTCTGTGGGATCAGGCTCGGAGAGAAAAAATAAGAAATTTCAGGAACTGCGACCGAGTTTTTACTGAGAGGAACTTTATCGTGACTACTCACTTCTAAAACTATAAGAGCATATATCCTTCCAAAAAACGTAAGACAGTCGACACGATATTCGCGTCAAAATATAAACGTGAACCCAAACAAAATTTTGGCCCAAAAGTATAATTAACCATACTTCTTTAAAACCTCCAGTCTACCATATTCGGCCTTTGGCCACAAGAACGCATTTTCACTAATGCGACACATTACATAGTAATTAAAATCTACCACAGATTTCGATCTCAACGTCGCGTCGGTTTCAGGTGAGATTACCGTTCAACTGGAAGAACTGTGACTGTACAGAATTCGAATTCACCAATCAGGATAGGAGGCCAATTCCTTTCTCCATTTACCAGGTTCCTTGTGCCTCCTCAGCCAAGACTGCTTGTTGTGTCCGTCACCCGGTTAGCAAGACGTGTCAAGGTTCCTGCAGCTGAAAAGTACAAACAAATTCGTCAGTTTAACAAACACACAAGAGAAAAGTGAAGGGAACCAAGTAAAGTTACTCGTTTGAAAATGATATGCGTACTAGGAATGAGAATTCTTTCTTGAACCCTAAGGAGGTATTATACAATTATTAAAAAGGATAAATTATTTGCCTGTATCGGCAGCGAGAAAACTTTGTCAGCGGAAACTCAAAAGAAAAATTCTATCATAGTTATTTCTTTAGTACTCGTATTTCTTTGTTCTCAGATGTTGTTATGGAGAGCATACTATGAAGACACTATGGTTGGATATAAAACTTGTTTCCTAGGAAAAAATATATTAACTTCAAAAAGAGTGAAAAATCATTCACGCACCATTGCTTTAGCATTATATATCTCCCATGCTTTGCAGAACCATCGGTGTTTTTTTATTAAGTGTCAACAATTTTTCATGGAGTTATATCAATTTTCAACGAATCGAGGTGCATCTCTACTTCAAAAATGAGGGATCAGCGTGTGGTTTCAAGTCTTGTAAGCACTACCAGGCTCTTCAGACTGGATGGAAAGGCATAAAAGGAAGAATGGAGTAGCAGAAGGAAGATCCGAAGGAAATGAATTTCTAAATGGATGGGCACGATGTTGGATAAATCGTTGCACTACTGACAGTGATTGTGTGTATTTTTAAATATTCAACTGATGTTGCAAAAGTTTCATATCATTCACACAAGGTGTTAACAACAAACACTAATTTACTCCAAGTTTTAGTAACAAGCGGATTCGAAACTGTATCTTACGATAGATATGATAGCCTTTGACTAGTCTTCCTAAAAAGCACGAGGTTGATGAACTTTGCCGAAAATATATAAATATAGGAAAATGACACACAATGCGAAACTACCAATTTACTGTATACGCATAAAATACACGCTAATCATTTTGACAATCTCTCCACAAGGAAATTTTGCATTTCGAATCGTGTTTTAACCACCGCTGTAAATTATTTCTTTAAATTTCAAGATGTGAATTTCCGAGTGACGCTCGAACAGCTGTTCTTAGAACTCGATACTGGGGAGCTTGTGGATATGCATAAGGCGAGGAATGACAATGTGAACTGTTTTCAGTCATTAGAGAACCAGAGTAAATATAAATACCTTCTTGCATTTTTGCACAGAACATTCGGATACATGCCACTCCCCGATGAGATCCCGGCTGCATATATGTGAACAGCTGATCGCGTGGACTGCAAAGCTTATGGTAAGTTAAATCATTACCAGAATGCCTACAGACGATCTTACAAATGGATTTTTCTGTAAATAAAATTTATTGAAAGTAATGAAATTGTCCCTCCAAACTGCTTACATTCGATAAATATAGCGTTAACATTAAACAGTATATTTAAAAAAATTACCGAGCACACCATTTCCTCGATTTTCCCTTAAAGTTAAATATTAGTCGCATTTTCTAAATCAACAGACATTAATAGAATGAGATTATATTCTCCGAAACTTAACCCCTTTGACCATTTATAAATAAAAAATGTAATGTAAGTTACAATATGTATCTTTTCAGAAAATTATCATCCCACACATGAACATAACCGAATATTCCGGAATTTCAGTCTTTTCGCACCAAGGTTCCCGACGTCAAATTCGAAGACGAAGTCACCGTCATCAGAGGTGGTGACCGGCTGTTCCAAGCTCGAAACGTTTATCAACAAACCTTTCGTTAAAAATGATTTTCACACTACCCCCAAGGACGTCCGTTCTCGCCTCACCTATTTCGGCAAACAGGCAGGCGCGGGACAAAGTAGTTGGTTAGGTACACTTACGTCATAGGATTGTCAAACTTGATTCATTCGAGTGACGATACTGAATTCTTATCCTGAATCATAGAAATATCCCTACCTCGTACCTTCCGTTTCTCTATCACACACTTTAAAGATGATTTCTGAACTCACTTTATCTTTTTGGAAGAACAAAAGGATAGGATGACTTGGCCAAAACGAACTAAATCCCACGTGAAAATGCAATACATAAACTCACGCAAAAAGGGAGATAGGGGTGAGACGAAAAGAGAAAACAAAGTTGTTTCTAATGGAACAGGTACTTTACCCAAGGCGATACCTCAGCTCGTAATCCAGTATCAATCGTTTTGTCCGGGACAAACAATTCAGCCAACCACCGGTTCCGTCTTCGCTGCAAAAACAGAAAACACTTTTTAAAAATACGAGCATTGGAACGCGATTCATTCAAAAGCAGAAAATACTTTTTAGAAACACGGGCATTGGAACTACTGAACTCCCTAGTCATTCCAAAAGAGTTTCTTCAAGGGAAGGGACTGAAATAAATGAAGAAGAAAGAGGGTAGAACATTGTGGACCGGTCTTCCTTCAATAGTTGCCCCACGTTATACAACACCTTCTTCTTCCTTGTCAGGTGAGTACATCACGATCATTCGACGACTTGACCAGACAGGCCAGATTAGGCTACTGCTTCAAAGCATGCGATTCAAGCCTTACGTGCTCTCCACCGCCACCTGCATGGAAATTGCACGAAGTTCTTGAGACGATTTATTCGTTGCAGTACTAGATCGCGCTGACCCCTCTCGGCCTTCCAGTAGAAGAATCGGCGGGAAACTGGACAGGAAGATTGAAACGAACGAAATAATAAAATCTGGGAAGTCTCTTATCAACAATGCGTCAACTACTGGTAGGTTGACTGACGACTCCTATGCGCATCCAGCCCCCATTTCGATTAAAAAGGGCTCAAAATGGATTTATTTTAAGCGTAATAATCAATGGTATCACGTCTTTTACTCAATACACATGCATCGAAAGAAATTAAGCAGGGACGTGACATATGTCATGTTCCCTGCTCGATGCTTACATTAAAAAAGTGTAATTTTAAGGGCTAAAATAAATTATATAATACGATGGAAAATTTTCACTTTCATGAGTCTCTTTTGCATCACCAATACACTCTGTGAAAACTCTTTCGACGTCCAAATCTGACCCCTACAAATACTCAATAGAGCTTACGAAACTGCAGTCAACTGAACTGCTCCCCCACAAGTGCGTTATGGTTTCATTTGATGTTACTAATCTTTTTCCCAGTGTTCCAATATCTGATGCCCTCTACCTTGCACGTCACCCTGGTGATAGCAAGGCATCACCCTCTATGATCATTGAAATATGTTCCCAATTGAATGTGTGTTCAACAGAACAGTTTTGGTTTCAATGAAAAAATCAACAAACGACTTGACGGTCTAGGCAATGAGAAAATTTCAGAACGTATCTTAATACAATAGAAAGCAGAAAAAAATTCACAGACGAGGTGGAAACAGTCAGGTCCCTCAATGTCAAAGATTTATTAATAACCATAATAGGCAACATATTTTACTTATCTGTTTTTAGGAAAAAAGAGTAATAATGATCAAGTTATTCACTCAGACTCCAAACATCACTTTACTCAGAAATTTCCCACTTTACTTTCCATGCTTCATAGATTGAATTACATTACAATGCCGAACATAAACAAAAAAAACACCACAACATTGATCAAATCGCTACCAACAATGGTTACACCGAAAAATTAATTGACAACTTATACTGGAGGTAAAGGGCTCAGATAAAGAAAGCCATTATTTATAGATGCCAGCATTGTAACTACACCAACACACAATGGAGGCCGATTCCCTTTCATCGCAACATTTCTCAAAAAGTGCAATGGTTGCTCCCAAAAGAGATAAAATTCGATTTTTATAACAAAGTCAAATTAAGTCAAACAAGTGTCATATACACTCCCTTCAACAAAGTGGAGTATATGAACTCCACTGCACAGATTGTCAAGCTGCAAGCATAGGTCAACCGGGAGAAAATTTTAATCTAGAGTTAAAGAACAGAAGACAGATTTCAGGAAAATAACTACAATTATCATTTTGCAAAACGTCTCTTGGAACACAGCCACATCAGTGATATTTCATACCAAAATTTTGTATTCAGAAAGTGTCCTGGGCTTAGGACTTAGATATTTTTCAAATCATGAATTTATAATAACTGCATCATGCTCCATGAACAGCTATACTTTTCCCACTCCCCTTTTAGCAACTCCAGTTCCCTATCCACAACCCCCCTCCCCTCCTACATTAAGTAGCGGGTCTTCTTTATAGGCTCCACCCTGTCCGTTCCCCCTCATCCAGGAGGCACCAACAGTCTTAAATCTCACAAACAATAATTATTTCATATACTTCCTTACCTTACCTGGATGCATCCATCCTACAATCCCTCTCCATTCCATTTTTCCCCCACACCCAGAGTACAGTAAAAACTCCACATAACGTACTTCTGTCTAACGAAAAATTCCGTATAACGAAGAAACGCTTTGTAACTAGGAACTTCTTATGTAAATACATTGATGAATACCTAGCATTAACTATCCTCCTTCTTACAAAGACCCCCATTGTTATTTTTTTGCTAAAACCATTATCTTATATTTTGCATGGTAATTTCCATCTTGAAAAGCCATAGAGCCAATAAGTGATTCGGTTGGAACAAGCCAATCGTAAATTTTGTTAAAAGTTTGTATAAATAGATATCACATGACTTGAGTCTTTTTTGTGGAAAATTTGAACAGAGAAATCAGGATGGATGGCAATAGGCTGCACTTAAATTTATTGAACCAATATCTAACCGTTTTCATTGATGGCAAAGGGTCCCCATAAATTGCATCCAATGTCGCTTTTATCTTCTCACACGTTTTCCCATCAAAAAGCAAAAAGTGAATCACTGATCGATTCTGCACTTTCTCCATTTAGCGAAAGCCATGTTGCACTGCTATTTGCAACGGCTATCAAATAAGAAATAACTTATGAATCAGTGTTAAATTGTTTATCACATCATTTAATAGATGGCAGAACATGAAGGTAACAACAACGCTATTTGTCATCAAATGGGTCCTTAATGATCCACCCTTGTACATATGAACATCAGAGTTGGTTAAGCACCGATTTATTTTGCTGTACAAAAATTATGGTTTTGAAAATATACAGACATGGAAGCATAAGAATTTCCAATCTATTTAAGTAAGTCCTGCATTTGGTTGACTTTGGAATTTTACCTAAAATCCTTACTGCCAATTTTTGTAGTCTAAAGAGGTGAATTAAATGATCAGAGTACCCCCACGTAGCAATTCCAAACTTCAGACTACTGAGGATAAATGCATAGCACACTGTGAGAGGAGTAGATGTGTCATGCAATGCCACAATTTTTCTTAGGAGGTATCATCCAGTGGCAACTTTGGAGAATTGTTTATCAATTTGAGTTTTGATGCAAAGTTAATGATAGGAGATTATATGGAGAAAATCTCTCTCTACATTAGCTCCAAGCAGAAAGGTGTGCACTTGCCAAGGTAAGAATATTTCATTTTTAGGTATTTAAAACATTATTGCTTTGCATATTCTAAATGTGCATGAGTAATTATTATTCCGTAGGTACTATAAAAAAATCTTCCCCATGTTTAATCTACTCCAATGGGGATAATAATAAAAACAAATGTTTTTACATTCTTTATGAGGTAACGTTGTGTATAATTCTCCACATAGTATCGAGTGAGCTTGTACAGATAAAAAAAAAATTTTATTATAATTTCAAATTAATAAATTATTTTATCCATGAATAAACAGTTGTAGCGAGAATGCCATGCCGTTTTATATTTTTTATAATGCTGATATTGCCACAATGTACAATTGATGTCATTTCCATTTTTGGGATATGCTATTAATATCCTCTGGAAGTCATTTCCCCAGGTTAATAATGAAGTACTGCCTCTTAAATTGTAGGAGCATCTTATCAGTTAATCATAAATCATTTTCATATTTTAGATACTCAAGAGAAAATATGGTGGTCCCACCATTGGCTATATTCAAGTGGAAGGGGATGACCTGTGCATGTGCACTTGAAAAAGTAATGCCGAAGCACAAGATAAATAACAAGACATTGGGTTTCTGCCATCATTGACGAAGTTGTAGGGAATGTAGAAGTAGCCTTCTGTAATGGTTGCACAGCATCTTCAGGTTGGTTACTTGAAGTCTTCCAAGATTTTATTTACGATGATAAAAATTTGACCCTTATGCCACTGAAACATGTATCTGTAGTGTAGTATGTGGTTAAAGAAATGTCAATTGCTATGATATAAATCATAGGAGTTGAATATACATATTCATATTATTTAACCAAAGAAAATATGTATATGTCTAGCAATAGATTTCATATAGAAATTTGGAAAATAACAAATTTTTTAGACTAGTTCATGAATCCCAATTGAATGTTCTCAATTGTTCAGTCAATGAGTTCAAGAAAGGAAGAGGATGAGAGTAATCTTTTAAGAAACCTGGATTTAAGAGGCCAGCTGGGTTAACCTGGGGGTAATAAATTTACCGGTTAACCCAAAGGTTGCGGGTTCGAGTACCACCCAGGGCATGGGTGTTGTATTTGTCTAATAGGGTTTTTTCAATGATATGATGAGGTGCAAAATGACCATAGACGTCGAAGCACCCTATAAAGAAAAATAATACTTCTACTGGATGTAAGATTTTCAGTTCACCTAACTTATAAGGCACTTTCATTTGAAAGGTGTCAATTTTAAATGTTATTAAGATGATAGTGTCACAATGTCAGATATGAAACAAGTTCTGATTAGATAACTGATTAAGCATCTCTTTATGTTTTATATATTTTGCTAAATATTTTTTCATATAAATAGTAGGTTAGCTCATTGTCTGCAATGCAAATGGGACCTCAAGTATGTGTCTGATAGTTTGATAGGTGATTGATACTGTTTGTTTGCTGCTCCCATTGTTTGTTCAACATATTTGATTAAATTTTTATATTTGGTTAGATGTAATATATCTCGTACCTTACCTGTCACATGAGCACATTAGACATCTTTACACCCTTAAAAGTCTGAGGTATGGTGGTTTTTGCTGAATCCATTGTGGTGCTCCATTTTAAATACCCAAATGATTCTACCTTATGAAACTTTGTTATGAAAAAAATAACATAGATATGCCATGACTTAGATTGTTTGTCATTAACATGTAACTGCCTGGTCATTAAAATGACTAAGGATATAAAGAATTTGGGAGTTACTTTGGATTATTGATTCAAATGGGACAAACTTATCATTATGGTGGGGCAAGTTCTAAGGAATAGTCTGTCTAAATTTATACTTCATTCACAGTAAGTGCCCACTTTTTGTACAAAAGATGATTTATTACACTTTAATTCATTCCAAGTTGAATTATGGTTTTATTTGTTGGGGTTACACTGACATGAACATACTGAAATCACTTATTATCCTGCAGAAGAGTATTATAAGATTCATTTCATCAAAAAATTGGTATGAATATTCCTACTCTCTATTTTGAACTTTAAATATACTCCTCTTAAGATATATGTATTGCTTTATGGTATTAAAGTATTCTGTATAAGAAGTGGTAATATGCCAGAAGTGATTAGTAGTCATGAGTATTTCAAACTTTGCAAAGGTATTAGTGTCCCATTGCCTAAGACAAATTTGACTTTATTTAAGTGGTGTTTTTTGTATACTGTGGCTAAATTATTTAATAAACTGTCATAACAAATCAAGATTGTAAAAATTGTATTTATTTTGTCGGTTGGCAAAGAAATGGTTGTTGGCATGGAATATTGAAGTTTTATTTTAAATGTATTTTAAAAATCAGTCTAATTATTGTGAGTCAATAGGCCAATGTCATTTGTTCATGCACTTAATTTATGTTATTATGTTATATTATATATTATTATTGGTTTAGGTTATCTGTAAAGTTTATATACATTGTTTCATTGGAACGATTTTTTTGGAGCAATAATTTTAGTACAAGGTATATGATTAAAAATTAAGTCTATTATAAAAAATTTCAATTCCATTTATTACTTTTTGAAGACGTTTTCACATGAAATTTATGTACACAAATTATCTGGAAGGACTAGACAAACCCAAGGAAGATTGTGAACAAAAATAGTGAGCCAGTCACACAAATGACATCTGATTGTCAAAATATTGAGATGATAGTAGTCATATTTTAAAATATTTTAACTCCATCAAATTGGTCCTCAAGATATACACGTGTAGGAATTATAGGCAGTTTTACTCCAAGAATATACACTACCGGAAAATGCTGCCTTAAGAAATTTTCCAATCTTCTCTCACCATCAAGGTAGATAGAGCCCTCACTGAGGGGAAAAATAAAAGTAGAAAGTCATCATATTGAGGGAAAAACCTCGAAAATTCCTCAGGAAAAGTTCTTCGACGTGAAAATTAACAATCGAGTCACTGTCATAAGATACTCTAGAAAGAAAATATGGCACGTTAAAAATATTGTCGAGATACAAAACAAACGCAGAAAGTAAAAAAATGAGTCACTTCTCTACCACATATCGATGACTGATCCAGGACACTCATAGTTCAAATAAACATTATCATGATCTGAGTTAAATTTGAATTTTCTTCCCATTGCGGTAGAGGATGCTTGGCATTTCATTTTTTATTGCTCTCACGAGGAATATTTCTTCGGCGGCAACGGCTCCCAATTAACTGACGGCAGAAAATCAGGCTGTCCTCGGACTCAGTGCTCAGCAGTCTCCTCGACTCAACACTGTGAATCTGTCCTTTTCGCCGAAGACAGCTCCATCGGCCCGCCTCCCGCCGACGAAACGAGCAGCTCGCTCAGCGGTATGAAGTCCTGGAGCCTCTCGTCCGCCTGCTCCACGCACCAAACGTCACAGTTGGGGCTCAGACTAGCAGCCCTTGAGGAGTCCAAGCACTCGCACTTGGCCCTCTCGGCTCTCCCCACGTCCCTCTCGGGCCCCCGGTCGTACTTCAACACGCCCACCGTCCTGAGGCCAACCGCGGAACATGTCCCGCTGCTGCTCCTTCTGGGCCGCACCCCCCCGCACCGCAGGCAGACCCCCTTGCTCAGCACCCTGTTGGGCTCCCCGCTTCCGCTCCCTCCCCCGCCCCCCCCCCCCCCCCCCCCCACCCCCCCCGGAACCCCCCCCACCCCCCCCCCCCCCCACCGGCCCCCGGAAGGGGGGGGGGGGTGTCATTCCCGCTCCCTGCCCCGCTCCCACAATCTCGCCGGCATCTCCGGGGGCCTGGATCCGGCCTCCCGTCGAATGGGGTGGAGGGGGGAAGACTCCGCTTCGAATCCCAGCGGAGTCGCTCCTCTCTTCACCTCGGAATGCGAAATTCTCCATCCTACTGATGAAATGACCGAATGCGAGACAAATGCTCCGTGGTGTGTGACCATGACGACGCACAAATGGCCGAAAGGCTATTCAATTTATTTAATATTATCGGATTGATAGGAAATTTTGCTTATATTCGTTTCTGATGTCGGTAATTACAGATCTGTGATCATATTTTTTTAAAGTTATTATTTTTTTGAAAAACAACAGCAAAATTTTGCAAACTCCATGAAAGATCACTGGTAAATTTTGATATTTCAAGTCATAGGTTTTTGTTGCATTTTTGTTTAATTGTAACTAAAAAATAATTTTTGATATTTATGATTTAATAAAATATTACGCATGTATATGGTAATAATTAATGCATTGGAATGTATAACAAATTTAAACTCTTACATATGGATATAATACATAATATCATAAATATATATTTACTAAATACAATGCATTTTAAATGTAAAAATAACAGTAATTAAAAAAATATATTAATAATAATTAATAATTTGATATATTTAAAATAATAATTTATAAAAAATGTTTACAAAATATTTAATTTTAAATATCGTTTGTGAATAGGATGAATCTGATTCATTTTTAGTTATATCCGAGTCATGGACCTCATTTATTAAAACTGTATGCCGGGGCTCTACGGCATCTGTAGAACCTCCTCCCCGTGATTATAAATTTACATCCGCGCATTTAATTTTCTTTTTCGGTAAGCCTTTTACGCTTGAAATAACAGGGTCATTTGAAACAAGCATTCTTCGGATCACGCCTTCCATGTTCTTTCTTCTTGAGCACTCGCGGGTTAAAGTTTGCGGATTCTTTACTAAAAAATCATTGTAAGACTCTTGCGCCTCTTCAGGCATCTGCCCAATGGGCAGCATAGAGTTATTTATTACCTCTTTCCCATGTATTAATATTTTATTCACTGGAGACGGAATATTTTACCATGAGTAAGGATTCACAAAGAGCCTTTCAGTCTCCAAAGCGCACTCTTCACAGATATCTACATCAATGACATGCCTCCTTGGCAGGTCCTGAAGTCCTGAAGTCCTGATATTCCTCTCCCCGTTCCCACGAGATGATGCAGCTCGGAAGACGACGATCACCCATCGTTCCTCTCCTCTTCCTCCTCCTCCGACGGAAACCATCCGACGACATGTTTGTTTCAATTTCACCATCTTTCGAGAACACTGAAAGATTACCGTGTTGTTTTTACAGGAAAGGGTTTTGGAATTAGAGGGAAGAGAATGCCTCTTTAAACTTTACGACGGAAAAAGTTTCCTCGGCAATTATCCTGGTGGTGTTGTTCTTTTCAGAGTTCAATCACGCTCCTGGGTTTAACGAAGAAGAATTTTTTAAACTCATTTTTTTAGAAACCTACCAATGAAAATACGAGTATCTCAAGCTTAAAGCCATAAGTTATAGTATTTTTCTGTGGTGTGATGAAATGAACCAAATTAATTGAGATGCGAATAGGTATCTGATATTAAAGTCGCGTGGAATGTACGCTGCAGCGGTTTTTTTCTATGAGGACCGCTGTTGCTAGAACAAATTTAATAAAAAAGATCTTGCGGCGGAAAAAATTTTTATATTCGCTGGGAAATGTCCACCACGGCTTTCACGTGTCACTTTTTGTTTACTAAGCACGTCATTTTTTTAATTCCCTCTAAATTGCCGAGATTTTTGAAATTCCTTTAAAAAAAAGACGTGTCTTGGATTACCTCCTCGAATTTTTAGGAAGCTCACCTGCTCGGCTGCGGCTGAATAAGCTGCTTAGTATGACATACACAGACTCACAGGCGCGCACACACACACATACTGACGTGCATACAGCCGATAAAAAATTCCTGTTGGTTTTACATGTTTTAATTCCGTAAAAAATGACCCTGTCACACTCATCACCGGATTAAAATAATTACTGCGCTCTTCCTGCACGAGATTTGAATTCACACACAAAGGCCATCGTGTGAGATTTTATGGTATGTAGTTCCCTTTAAATGAACACAAGCGTGACCGTGTTTTTCGTAAAACTATATCTTGAATGCACGTTCAATTTATAAAATCTCGCTCTCTTCCACGAGTAACTGCGACAGATTTCCCTTAATTATTCGCTCGCACGGTTTTCAGTGTCCTCTTTCTCGGTCAACTCTACGGTGAATACTCTTTGTTTATTTCTTCTCTTCGACCTTAGTACTCACCTTAAAGAATAACTTGAAATGACAATTAAGTTTTTTTTTAAGCCCCGCCTAAGCCATAAGTGTAGTGTTGTGTGATTTTTGACGCGTCAGCAGTAGATTTAGTATTAGGGATAAGCGTATCGTTCGTCCAACTTTGTGTGGTGTGTGAGGAGTGAAATGACTATTCCCGTTCCATCGCCGTCCACTCGGAACGTTTAAAATTAACATCAAATGAAGCTGCTGCGAAGGCTTCCGCGGTGTTTTTCAGATGTAATCTGAGTTTTTTGGGTTAGATCCCACGCTGTTTTGTTCTGATGGATGAAAGTTTTGTCGTTGTTCCAGTCGTCATTTTCAGGTTCGGACCTGTAAATACCGACTTGAACTCCGGCGAAACTTTCATCCATCAGAACAAAACAGCGTGGGATCTATCCCAAAACTCAGATTACATTAAAATCGAATGATCCATAGTACTATATGCTACTAAACCCTAAAAAACTTAAAAGCTATATGATAGCTCCACGTCTAAAACTTTCGTTGCAAGTCACCGCAAGGGCGTGTGTCAGGGGGTGAGCTTTCAACAGGCATGCATTCTCGCATGCATATATTAGATGTGAAGGTGAGGGTTTAAAGCTTACTTACCGTTGGTGTTAGTACTTACCAGTACTAACACCAAGGGCGCGTGATTAATTCACACATCAGGGTAATAATGGGAACCAACTCCTTTCCTTGTAAGCATCCTGCGCTTTTCGAGGACTATCTGGTACCCAGAAAATCGCTATAAGCCTGTGTTGTATCAGCAGGTGTTCAGGGGCATCAACGGACCTTGAACCTTGGTCCTTCCCCTTCTAGTAGCTTACTGATCTATCCACTGGGCTATCAAGGCCCCGCCTTACGTAAAACGATCACGATTGTAAACGCACTTGTGCGACCAAGTAATTGAATCATTTTGTTTTTCGAATTTCCCTTCATCTCTCTGTATGTATTTGTTTCTAAGACGTAGATATTTTGCTGGTGATAGGACTAGTTGATCACGAGTCGGGGATTGGTATTTCGATATCAGGCGTTGATACGATATATATATGCACTTATGCATGCATGCATATCGATACCTTACGATATATATATGCACTTGGAAAATCTTGGTGGCGACGAAGCGCATTTCACATATAAACAAATAAAGAGATATAGTTGAGAACAGAGACACAAATAAAAAGGACACTCTCAGGAATTGCTTCGGACGTTTCGGCGGGTGTACCGCCTTCGACTGCGAAAAAGACGTATATATATGTACTAAAGGTAAAAGACGAAAAAGACGCGAAAGAGGCATATATAGATATATATGTACTATATATACACACACACACTATATAATACAACCGCCGCAGACCCAGTGGTGGATCGTAGGGGACGGAGAGAGAAGGGGAGGGAGAAAGAAGGAGGAGAGGGTGAGGAGTGGAGGAGGTAGGTGGGGAGGAGGAGTGAGTAGGAGGCAGGGAACATGAAAAGCGGATCTGCTGCGAGGGAAATGGGGGAGGCGAGTTGAGAAAAAAATAAATATTATGTATGGACAGGATTCGTTTCCCGCGTTGCGACTTCTTTTTTTTTGATCAAAAATGATTCGAGACTTTAAAAGAGCAAGGAGAATCAATCGGCGAAAAGAAAAAGATAATTCCAAAAACTTATTTTTTTAAGTGGACCTTCCTTACCGAAGAAATGAGGTAAATATTGACGCCAGAGGCGAAACTTAGAATGTATCATAGATATTCACATGAACCTAATATAGCAAAGAAAGAATCAATGTGAATTTATAACCAGTAGTGTAACTGTAAGGCTCTATTTTTCATTATCATGAAAGCCCCAGAATTCTATAAAATGAAGTCGAACCTAGTTGGTGTTTAGGTATTTTAATCTTCTTCCCAACGCACGTATTACTTTGAACAACGAGGCACTATAAAAACGCACTATTAGAATGAATGACTATTTTTATATCTTCTGCTCAAAATTGTAAAATTTCGCTACATTATTTTAGCCATAGATTATAACAGGTTTGATGTATTATCACTGCAAATATAGTTCTGATTTAATATTTAAAAATACGTCGTATGATAGTTTAGTAATAGTTTTTAATAATAATAGTTTTCCCCCACCACGAACAAGGATTGCTACGCCATATACTTCTTTCTTCAGGAAAACAGGCTTAAAGACAGTCACATCCCACTTCAAACTTGTTCATCAGAAACACATAAATATAATTATGTAATTTGGTGAAATCTTTTCGGGTTTTCCAGCAACTGAAAGAATGATCCACTTGAAAATCCGAGAAGATTTCATCAGAAATGTGCAACGGGAAAATACCTAGTCAAATGTGCATAGGCTTTCACTTTATATTTAGTTTTTTTATTCACAACTAGGTTCGCTATACTGCAGCACCTTCAGGTATTGACACTTGAATATTCTTCAGTGAAACGACACTAGTTGTGAATAAAAAAACTAAGTGCATAGAGGAAAAGCATTATACAAGTAAATATTTAGATTTATTTCTTGCCAACATGGAACCTTTTTCCACGCAAGGTAGGAAGCTGTCAGTTGCCTTTGCAGTCAAAGGCATCCTTCAATCTCGGATAACAAATCGATTTCCGTGAACGCTTCAGAGTTCTTCGCTCCTTATCACTCTACATATTTCCATATTTGTTTTGATGCTCTTTTCTTCTTCGATTCGTTCAAAATGTTCCCTCAATCTATTTCTGTACTCTCGTATTATTTCGTTGACGCCCTATAGTCCTATTCCTTGTCTTACAACTCTTTTCCTTTCCTTTCCGTTCGTGTATAGTGGTGTCCCTTCTTAGAAATTTCACGTTGTTTTGTTTGTTATCTTTGTTCACTTGATTTTGTGATTTCCTAGTTCTCACCGGACCGGATATTACACAAGGAATTTTAAATTGCTTTGTATGATTTAGGTGTCTTTTGCAGCTAAGAACACAGAAAAAGACTTTTCGATCCACAAGAGAAATATTAATCATCCAACTAGTTCAGCTACAATCCAGCATATTCAGAACTAATCAGTCTCTTCCAATTCTCTCACTCTATCTCCAGCCCGAATTGATGATTTGAGCTGGATCTCCCTTCAATTTTTTCCTATCTTAATTAGGGGTTCCTTATTTTTTACCCCCATAATATTCAAATCTAATTTTTATTCTTTCTTTTGTTTTTAACATATTACATGTTATATGTTACAATTTTACAAGTTTACAAGTTACAATGTTAAGCTGTCATTTAACATTTAGATAGATATAGAATATACTATTATTATTTGCAAATGCGGTTACAGTTTTATTTAACTTTGTCTTAACATCTTTCCCGCTGTAGTCTTCTTTCTTCATTCTTAACTTGCTTAACATTTGCAGAAATATATTGATCAATCTGCAGTTAACATTTTTAAAGATGCTACAGTGCAGCGAAATTAGTTCAATAATAAATACACCTCTCATGTGGATCGCCAAGTCTTTATTCCGTTTTCCTATCATGATAATCGAATCCCCCAAAGTCTTGGCCACAGTTACCTCAGAAAAAGAAATAGGTGTCGTTTCCTACAGTATTTTTTTTAAGGCTCGTGGCGTAGTTCCGTTAATATAGTAGAATCGCTGATGCCTTTGCCAAGTGGGCGGGAAATTCACACTTTTTCGGATGGCGTAGGGGATATCTACTCCGCCTGCCAAACTCGGTTCCTCGCGTAGGCAGTCCCGATATTCGCACCGCTTTTATTTTTCCGACGGGGTCGTCCGAAGGCCTCTGCCCGAATTTCGCGCCGAAGTGGGCCCCCCCCCTCCCCCACGGGGGGGGGGGAGGGCTCCCTCCCAGAACAGAAGACGACACA
>WURS02147380.1:0-21850 GCA_011762765.2 Rhinocypha anisoptera
AGGATTGAGTGGATTGAATGGGAGTTAGAGCCTGATGTCATCGAATCTGGAAGAATCCGGTCCTATCGTGTGTGGACGCTGGCATTCAAGAAACTTTCCAAGTAATGTGTGAGTAACTTTCCCGAAACATACGACATATTTTAAAAGTGATTAATAGATTAATAGACAATTTGTATACAATTATTAATTTTTTATTTCTTTATGACAGAGGTGAGAAATGAAGAAAACAGGCAAGAATTTTTTGATTTGTTGAGGAAGGAGGAAAATAAAATTGAATAAAAGTGACATTACCAAAAAGTTGATGACACAAGGAGGAGTTAGTAAGATAGTGATAGAACCCTATTACTCTTATTACCTATTTTTAATATCATGATTATGTGATTTTCTACATATTTCAAATGTCATGATGATCATGCAACTTAACTAAAACTTGATTCTAGACAGCTAGTTTTACAACAAGCAAATTAATTGAGAATCTAGTCATTAATAAGAAGGGAGAGCTGAGCTCTCGCCTATGAGCATTTAAGAATTTTTATGTTTCACAACAAAAATCAGGGTCAAACTTTAGGTAGGTCCTTTCTGTTTATATAAAACCTAAACGATAAATTGTATGTAAAACACAACTAAGAAATGTTGTTTAGCAAGAGTTAACACACGCATTTTCTTGAAATTCTAATCATTTTTGTAATGCAAATGATTGTATTCTTAATGCACTTAATAAATTAATAATATTAATATTAATAGTAATTCTTAATAAACTTACTAGCATTTGTGCCCGAATTTTATGTGAATAACACTATTAGAAACGTTTTATATTGCGTGATATTTATGATAAACGTAAATGTGCCAAAATCGAAAATCTGATCTTGCTATCGAAAGAAATAGAACGAATCGGAATTGCATGGCAACATGCAAACGATTGGACTTATCTAGATGCGCACACAATGCGAATAGTGCACATATGACTTATAAGCCCTTTTGTCGGAACTTTCTTATTTTTATTAGATAATTTTATGTTATACGAAATTGTGTTTGTCAGTTAATAGCATTGCAACACTGACTATTATATATAGAATATATCAGAAAAAAGAAAACGATCATCTTCAATCAAAATACATTTCTGTAAAGCTATAGTGCTTCGACCATATGGAATGTATCTGTATTTTCACCAGGTTTAATATTAAACTAGATAATTCACCTAATTATCACCTCTAATAAATTTTAAGTTAATGGGAATAAAATCCTATATTCTAGATTTTTTAATACTCGTGATTACCTTCATCATCATTTATTTAGTGAATTATTATTACCCCATACGATTTTCAACCTAAGTTAATTGCTTTATCATTGCGTCAGCGGAAGGAAAGTGACAATGCTAAAATGGATTAATTACGCGAAAAAGACCAACCACGTGGATATCAATTCAATTAATGAGCTACTTTGTTCAACACTGTCAACTATCGATTAATCGTTCTACCATGTAGTCCTATAGGACAATTAACAATTTCGATGGTCATGAATTACCCCTCTTTTCTTGTTAATAACTAAAAGTACTTTGACCCAAAATTACAACCATAACCTATTTGATAGAGTCTCTTGGGTGCAATTTGTGGCTTTGTATTGGATTGAGATCAAGTTGGCGAGGCATACAGCATTGACACCATTGATATTGCCGAGTTGAATTAATCGAAAAAGGGAACCCTGGAAAGAAAAAGGCCACCCACTTGTCATTAGTATATTCTGACATCCCTTTCGGAAAACGATCCATTTTGTGGTCCTTTGTTTGTTGGTTAAATCGATAACACACAGAGAGACACGCACACACCATGATCATCATCGATAAAATGCAGACGCGTTCTGTTTTGTAATTCGCCTTTCTTGTCTCATTGTTTCCTTAATTGTTGAGAGAAAGAGAGACAAAACATGTGTTAGTTACGTGCTGTGCTGTTCTAAAATGAAGAATCAACAATATGATAGTGATAAGCCTCTTTGGTGTTTTGTTATTCTCTTTTTTCAAATTCAAGAATGGTCGTGAATTCTCACAGTGTAACTGGATTATGAGAAACAATTCAAAAATGAGAAAGAGAGGGAGAGAGAGAAGAATCAATTTGATTCTAAAAAAGCTGTGTCGTAACCAAGCGATTCTCATCATTAGCCAATTTTTACCCGAGGCAATTTTGTCAATTGATGTTGATTCGCTTTTACATTCTCTTCGTTTGACCACTTCAATTTGCTTTATTAAAAATTATTTGCTGCTGCTCTGATACAAAATTGGATTAAACTAAAGATTTATAAAAGGATTAGTAGTAAAGATACTTAAAACTCGTTTAAAATAGGTTTCTACTTTACTCTGAACATATTTTTTTACAAATATTTGACAAAAATATATCTGGTTGAAAACTCGCTCACTGTGATAATATTAACGCCAGTGAATTTGTGCTTTGTTCAATCTGAAAACATATTTACTCTTGTTTATTCTCCTGATAAGAATTTACGATAATTCCAAGAAGGAAAGACAATAGGGAAAATTATGAGCTTTGGCCCGTGACCACTTCTTCCTCTTTTCTTTTATTTTCAGTTCTTTTCTAGGCTAATGACGTCCCGTTAGGTGGAACTGCACTTTGTCACTTGTCTCTTATTGGGGCGAATTCCTTTGTTTCCCCCTTTCAGTAATCATCTTGTGATATAAACATGAGTTATTATTATCGAAGCACAGTATGACTCACACACAGACAAATTGATTGGTTTTAATATTAGCTTCTTTTGTGGGGAAAGAAGAAGTAGTAGTTGTAACTCTCGGGAGAAATCTAGATCCACCACCAACACACGGCACCGTTCGACGTGATGCCCGTTAATCATTCAATATGTCCGTGGTTCGTTGATTACACTACACTCAAGTAGACGATTCAAATGCTTTGCAAGCTATGTCAGTCACCAGTTGGAAGAAAATTGAATGCTTTTTATTTGATTTAGTATTGAGTATCGTCCAGTATGTTCAAAAACTCACATAATTTATAATATGTAAATCAACTACAGTAGCGCCCCAGGAGCACGCATACAAAATAGAAAGGGAAATCTGTTGTGCGCATGCGTTGCTCTTTGTGTTGTGCATGCTTTTAGCAGCTCCCTGGTGTGTAGTGCGGGATCAGTGCTCCTGGGGCGCTACTGTAATACAGTCTGCTCTCAAACTCACGAAAAGTCAGTGTTCATTGTCGTTAAGGTACAGTGAAAGTTCTAAATTCGGAAATCCAAGCAAGCACACTTGCTGGACCCAAGCAGAACCACTTGCTGTTTCATTATATACAGTGACTGTTACAAGCATTGCTGTTAAATCTCGTGAGTTTGAGGGTTTACTGTATAGAGAAAAGAAGCTTTGTATATTTTGCAAAAGTTTATTATCTTTTTTATTATAATCTAATATTTGTATGCTAAAGAACAATAAATGACCAATTTAAAAACGCCAAAGTCTAAAGAAAGTAAAATAGTCATAACACTACACACAACGTATTTTGGCAAATATTTTTTAAACTTTTTTTATCAGACGTGTTTCTATAAAAAAAAATTGTTATGTTTGGTATACGATATAGATACAATATGTTTGTTTCAAATCGGTGGGAACCGCAAAACACACTAGTTCATACGAATTGTACTACTCATTCTTTGAGACTTGAATTCCCCAAAGATCAATCTCGGAGAAAGAACTGTCAAGCTGAGAACTTTTGCGTTTTTGCCTTTTTTATTTATTATAGAAGAAAGCGTGAGCCATTAAATAACTTTTAGTATTTGTTTACAAAGTTTCGTGACACGTTTGTTCCTTATCCCCAAAGGAAGAAGAAAACACTCAGCAAGTGCAACTTTACTTACCTGGAAATTTTTATTAGATTCTAGAGTAAATTGGAATTCATTGTACTGAATCTGAAATTAGGATTGTATTTTAATTTTGTCGATTTTTGACTCTTCTTATTCTCGTACTCTTTGGACAAAATGTAAACTCAAAATGTTAATGGTGATAGTGATGCCTCAAAGTCGGTACTCGAAATAGATACACACTTTTATTTACTTTTTACTAGAGAAAAATCAATAAAATGAAAATCAATTTAACGAAAACTCTAACATATCACATGGAAATGTTTTTACACCCGATTATCTAATTTTGTTTTAGTTTTAAATATCTCGAGGTATTAACGGTATATCTATATGAAAGCATTAGACAGAAAATGAAAGCTATAAGAACTAGCTAAAAACATCAATATTAATTAACATAGAAAAATGATATCAAACGATTTCGTATTAGTCTTATCAAATGAACTTATAGTATTTAATTGATCAATTCTCATTTCTACTAACTTTCTTCCTCTTTCTCTCTCTCTCTCTCTTTCTATTTATCATTTATTTCATTCGCACTTAGTTACATTTTAGATGGATTTTGTATATTTCGGGAAAATCCTTTAGATTATTGAGATAGTATTTAATATTACTCTCTTACGGAAGTCAATGCCTTCTGGTCTTTTCTGACTTAACTTTGAGCAAAGATAATTTCGGATTTTCATATGGGCAAATCTAAGAGCATTTTTGGTGGGTGTATGAGTGTAATTCTTCAAGTTTTTACTGAAATGTATACTTCTTTATGTTGGAAGACAATAAAGAAGCTTTGGATCGGGAAATTTTAAAGACTAATTCGAATTTGGATGTAAATATGCTAAAGCTTGGACAATAAAAAATGAGAATGGCTATGTGATAATGAGCCTCTGCACTGCTGAGTTTAATTGTCCTAACCTTAATTTATCGAGCTTGATTTTAATGGCATACTCTTGTTTCTTTCGAATATTAGTTGTTGTCTATACAATTTCTCCCTAATCTGTCTAATGAGTCTCATAAGACAATTACAAAGTTTAGCCTAACTCACTCAAGCAAACTTTTCAATTGTAATACATAAGAATACCGTCTAATGTCAAAGATAATGTAATATCAAAGAAAACTTTTGCTTTATTCTGTCACTTTATTTCAGAATGCAAGTGAGCAAAGAGGTAGTAAAAATAGAGGATTTTGGGATTTGGCATAGTTTTTTTATTTATGTCTTTTCCTTATCTAACAAGATTTGTCATTCTCAGCTCATTGATGCATTTAATTAATTTTACTACACAAAATAACTGACATAGTTTACATTTGCATTGTTATTTGCTCGAATGACAAACTATCCAGTAAAGAACTATCCAAAAAACTACAGTGAATTTGTCTATAAATTAAATCCAAGGAATATTCAAACTTCAGGTTCGCGATTTCATGGCATGTAAATTCATTGTTGGAATTTACTTACATTATTCTCTCCCACACAGAGAAGACATTTTTAAAAAAAGCTACATCACGCCCGGGTGATTTAGAAATACATGCATCAGAATGATAGACTTGACAGTGGTTTCTATGTAAATCAATGAGTGATCACCTCAGAAGGGTGAGTTTAGGCGTGATGCAGTAAAAAGATGCGTAATTCAGACAAGTAAAACATATTGAATAACAAAAAAATCTAGTCAAATGGTGTGTTAGTTGTTTTTAAATAACCCTTCTACTTTATATTATTAAACTAATAGCTTCTTTTCTTTTATAAAAACTTAATTTTGCATGCAATTTACTCTATTTGATGCATCGATTTGCGAATCAAGTCGAATTTAATTTTATTCAATATAAGATTGAGCAAAACTAGACTACAACACACTTATCTTACGATCGATCGTAGCAATCAACGTTCATTCCTATTGACAACCATGACTAAATAAAAAAAGTAAATTTCATACAGAACTGATCTAAAAGAAACAAATATCTAAATAAATAGATAAGGTAGAATTGAGAAACACCGCTTTTAAACTCGGCGGGGACAAGGGAAACTTGGCGATCCAAAAAGCCATTCTCTTCAGAGTCTTCAGAGGTGAAGACTCGGAGCCCCCTAGCGGTGGGCCTCGTAGACTAGGATGTTACCTAAATACAGTAGCGCCCCAGGAGCACTGATCCCGCACTAAACACCGGGGAGCTGCTAAAAACATGCACAACACAAACAGCAACGCATGCGCACAACAGATTTCCCTTTCTATTTTGTATGCGTGCTCCTGGGGCGCTACTGTAAGAGTTACTGGTTGACATTCTTAGTTGGAAAATACAATGGTGTTTTTCTAAGGTATGGCTAATTTTTCCAAAGCACTGTGGAAGGCAAGACAATCACCCGCTTACCGCTAGGTAACGCCACAATCTATGAAAAAAACAATGGGAAAATTTAGCTATACCCCAGAAAAACACCACTGAGAAAACAATAAATTACAGCGTCATCTAGTGATAATTTTATCAATAATAAAATATATATAGATATGTGCTTTTCTTCTAAACTAATGAAGGAGCTCAAACCTTTTTCGAAACTTTAGTTGTTAGTATTGACTTAGGCAAAATTGCGAATTTTAGATTTTATACACTATAACGAACTAAATATAATGATAGATATATAATAATAAAATGAGAACATTTGAAAAGTGAAGATTGAATTTTGAAAACAGTGGTTTTTCAAGTTTTACTCGCTAAATTTTTTACGGTGGTTTGGTAAACAATAAATCTTTAACAATGTTTACATGAAACCCTGACCACAGTGTTGCTTCATTTACGCTTCGAATTCACATGGAAAAGTGAAGTAAATTGTCCGATTTTTGTAGTGTGAAAGCTACACTGCTTTTAATGGTGAAAAGTGAATCAAGTAAAACTTGAAGCAACACTGTACTTCTTTATTTTTTTAACTTTTTGAAGAGTAAACCCCGTAGCAGCACTGTAACATTCCTTGATTGAGCAAACTCTTGTGTGGCCTTGTTGTATTGCTTCTGATGCCATCACATTATTGTACTATTAAAGCTTTTACAACGATTCTAATTAAACTAATTGGACGATTACTACTAGGTCTGTTTGTATATGGACAATACAGATAAGCTCGTAGAAAAAGTTCAGTGAGATGTACTTTGTAGAAAAGAAAACCATTCGAATTTTTCTTTTGATGCAATGTTCAAGTTTTATTAAAGAGGAATAGAAAGACAGAGAGAGAGAGAGAGAGAGAGAGAGAGAGAGAGAGAGAGAGAGAGAGATTAAGTTATATTTAAGCACAAATTCTTTTATTTTCAATTGTGTACTCAATGACAGATACTTCTTTGTTAAAGTCTAATTAGTCTAATTTACTTATTTTTTATTACAAAAGTATAATTTTCTACTAATAGCGAATATATATTTACCCTATGTCAAGCATTCAATGTGTTAAGTAATAGTTACTATAATTAAATTAATTTTTATTCTCCATGGTTGTGAATTAACAGACAAGTATAGCCGTATGCCTGATCCAATTTTATTTAACAATGAGTAGTATGATTTGCGTTTCATAAAATACCGAAAAATCATTTGTTGTGTATATTTTTTAAACCTAACAAAACAAAAAGGTATTTGGATATTTTTCAAATTGATAGTTCAAAATCCTTAGGGAATGATGCAAGTGTGTATATGCATTATAATGAGTTTGCAAAGCATTCATGCATACCATCTGACATATGTATCACAATATGTCCGCACGAGATGAAGCAAACCTACAGAGAAATACTTTTTGTATTCCTATTGAATAGATTATCGTATAGAAGAAAAATAAGGTAGACACATTACTAGGTGAAAATTCATCATTTACTCTGTTATTTTGCTATTTAATACTTATATTTTATATCATTTTGGAATTTATGGCTTATATTTTATTACTTGGTTTGTGTATATTGTCATATTCCATTTCTAATTAATGAAGACAGATATTTTTGAATCAAGTTTCTTTTGTAATTTTCCTAACCTTTGTAATTAAAAAGTTTGTCTTAGTAAAATTATTAAAAATTGTCATAACAAATTATTATAATTATAAATAAACCAATCACAATTAATTCATTATTTTTGTCATCTCTGTTACTGTAAATGGAAAACGAATAATAAACGCATTTTTTTAATGTCACTATTTGATTTTATCAAAGTATTAAGTGCCACATTCCAATCACCCTACTCATATATTAGTGGTATAATATCACCAAAGAAAAACTTGTAATTAATTATACCTTTTGAGTGAGAGAGAGAATGTGCCAAAGTGGAGAAAGCAACGAAAATTTATCAGAGCGTAGGCGTAGGTCAGAAACATATGGTAGTTGCGAGGTGGAAAAATTAATTGAATTTTGATTATACTGTGCTATCGAAATTAAGGTTTTTTCTTCCAACTTTTGTCAAGGTTTTCTTCCAATCATATTTAAGCTATTTATTATCAATTTAAAAAAACAGCAAATTATTTTTAAGAGTCATAAGTTAAGACACACAACTTTGGTTTGTTTGAATTAATCCAATTTATAAGTTTATATTTGTTATCCGGTTCCATTGAGTAGGTGCTGTCATAAAGAGAATTTTGTGTCCCAGTTTTTTATGCAGACAAAGTTAGTTTAGGAGATATAGATACAAAAATTGCTGACTTACGCTAATAAAACTTTTTATGTGAAAAAAATAAAAATTACTAAACATTCCAGGAACAACAAAAGAATAAACTACTTAAGTGAGATAGATGAGAGAGAGAGAGAGAGAGAGAGAGAGAGAGAGAAATGCAAAGATGCACATTGTGTATCGTATTTTATCGTATCGTATACGTGCAACTTGGGTTTAATTTTCTAAGGGTTTCTTCATCTACTTTGCATAGCAGTAAAGTTATTTGTTCAACGGGCCTAGAAACACAAAAAGTCTTGGAACTCATTGCTCTTTTGAACAAATATTTGAAGAACCAAGAAAAACAATTGGCTAAGAAATGTGACCTTGGGACAATTTTTATTAACAACTATTCTTCTTAACTACAAAAACATTATTTTATTTGATTGATTAGTAATCAATGATTACTATATAGTGAATTTAACAAATTTAAATAACCTATATTTGGAAATTTTTAATAATTAGTTTTACGGGTTATCAAAATTAATTTTAGAAAAGAACTCTCAAACTGTACTTTGAATAATTGTTCTGTGATTTATGGCAATCTATTAACTGCCTAGGAAAAACTAATTTGAAATTTTTATGATTTTTTACTACTATTTGTTCAATATATTACACAAAATTAGTTATAGTTCTAATTTAATTAAATTACCAGTGGGATTCAATTTTCCTCAAGAATTCAAAATAATTAGCTTCTAGTCTTTAAATTTAATAGTTGAAAAACAGAGGAAGCGAGATCTTGAATTTTAAAAATAGAGATTGAATGACATTTTAATTAATCTGTCTTTGTAGATGAATTTAGCTAACTTGTTTCAATCATAGCCAAACAAAACTTTTAATATTAAAACAATGTGACTTGGTAGATGAAACAGAATCAGAGAGATGGGTCAAATGTGCTAGAAATAAATAACAAATATTTTTACAAGATGCAGACGGCGCATTAGCGCTGGCTCTCTTGTAAAAACGGTGGCAAAGCCGCCGAGGTCAAATTCGAGTTAGTATAATTTGAAGGAATATGTAAAAAATCGAAACGAATCTAATGAGAATTGGAAAAGTGTTAATTCTGAATAAAATTGAATGAGAATTCGAAGAGTTATGCACAACATTCGAATCGAACCGGAATAAAATTTGAATCATAACACAAAAAGTTAGATTCGAACAACGGAAGTTGGATTCGTGAAAGTGAAAGTGAAAGTAGCGTAACTCTCACAGTACAAAAACGTGAATATCAGAATACCAAAAATGACATAGAACATATAAACTACGACTATATTATTAATTAATATATAGGAGATAAGTAATAAAAAGCATTGTTTCTCTCTCATCATTTAGGTACTTTGCCACACTGCACCCATTTTCCTCGTTGCACCGATGGTTAGTGTCGCACACTCACATCATGCTTTGTCTCACCTGGGTATTTGGTGCGCTCTATGCCTACGTGCCAATCACTACAACCGCCACTCGACCCTTCGAGCTCGACAACGTCACTTACTACGAGTGCAGCTATGACAATAATCTGTCGGATCTGCAGAAGCGTCTCTTCATGACCTCCAACCTCTTGCTCACCTTTCTCCTGCCTCTCCTGGTGCTCATTTTTTCCTACACGGCTATTATGAAGAAACTCATTGCCGACCAAAAGAAGTTTCAGAAAAGTGCCTTCGATGGGTCGGCAATGAAACTTCGAATGACGAAAGCTCCCAGCAGTAGCACGACAAGTGGCACTTGCAACGGAAGTGTAGTCAATTGGACCACCTCGAATGAGCACCACACAACCACTGGACAAGTGGACAATTGCACTACGGAAATTCAAAGTGGCTCATTCCGTGCTGCCACCACTCTCTCCACAAGTAACGTTGACTTACGTAAATCGGTGCCGATTAATCATCGCTCCAAGGTAAGTGTTCCCATCTTTTCATCTATTCTAAACCATTTAATCATGTTGTAATGGATAAAAAAAGTTGAGTGACCTTGCGGCGATAGAGCATCACCATCAAATATATGTTCTCTCAATGTTCTCAGTCACATATTTGAACCATATAAGTTAAAAATTGCATTTAAGATGTGAAGTTGTTTAAATAATACAACGCATTACATAAGGCTTTTTCCAAACGTTTGAATTGGATTTATCAATTTAATGCTAAGAAACTGTCACTTTTTTGACAGATTCAATGTTAAAGAAATTTATTTGATTAAATTATGTTAAAATATAATGTTTGATATTTTATTGGTACTCGTAAATAAAATGTTATTTACGATATGAATTCAATTTAAATAACACCTCTTTCTAAAGTTATTTTTCAATTTTTTAATATTACCCACCCAAACGCAATTTTCATCACATGAAAAAGTTTGATTTGGTGAACTTGTGAACTTTTATCCAAAAGTGCCGACATTGTGATCACTGATTTTTTATTTGAATGGTGCGTTGCTTTATGTACATGACACAGTTCCGTTGCAAATCAGTCATTCGTCACAGTAACTTTTAGAAATTTGACAGATTTGATATGACGAGATTAGGTGAGAGAGAGAGGATAGCAAAAGAATATTTCATTAGAAAAGTCTGTTTATAACAAATATTAAATGTTGGGTTTTAACCACTTGAGACATTTACATGCCGTTTAAATACGTCATTTAGTGGTGAATAGATATCAAGAAAAGTTGATAACAAGTTAAGCGGAAATTTTATTGAAAGATTCCAGTGTGTTGGCTATTGTATAAAAACTAACTACAGTCTGCTCTCAGACTCATGAAAAGTCAGTGTACAGTCACTCGCATGTACATTGTCGTTAAAGTACAGTGAAAGTTCTAAATTCGGCAAGCGAGCACAAAGGCAAGACCACTTGCCGTTTTCATTATATACAGTGAGTGTTACAAGCATTGTTGTTAAATCTCGTGAGTTTGAGGGTTTACTGTAAATTATTTTTCTTGGGGAATACTTGATGCCACTCTGTCTCTGAACAAAGTTCTCTTCTCTTTCCTAGTTTAAGTTGCTATCTGTGGCTTGTACGCTGAGTGCCAAACATGTTATCCTTAGGATATTTTGCTATTATTATATTTTTGTTTCTCTGTGTTTTTTTGCATAATGACTCTCGAACTATTACTTAATAAAGCTTGGTGAGGCAACATTATTTCACATAAGATAAGAAGTTGCGAACTATTCTAAATATCATTTGCTTGCTTCTTAAGGCACACTTTTTCCTTCTACGTCATTAATATCTTCCAATGACTGATGACTAAAGTGCTAAAATATGCAAGTAAACTATTGAAAACGGATGACAGCTTTCAATTCACATATGGCGACATTTATTCATTAACACTAGTCCTCTAAGTTTTTTAATTTTCAGTTCATTTTGTCCTTTGAGAACAATACTTTAAATATAGTTATTGTATTTATATAGTTATATAGTTAAAGTTATTGTCTTAATGATACAATTTAATCAAGATTATTATTTAAAAAATAAGGTAATTTAAATTATTTGTTTATAATAAGGGGTGGTTTCCACTGGTTAACTATGCCCTTAATTAATTAGTAGAAACGCCAAGTTAACCCTTTCGATCCCAAAGATTATCAGTAAAAGATAAACCTTATATTGCTGATTGAATGAGCGGGACACATACGTCCCGATAGGACCTTCGGGAGCGAAAGGGTTAAGTTAGCTGAAACGACTTACTACTTTTAAAATGAAAGAGAAGAGAGAAGTAAGTGAATTAATATAAACTTATTTATTTATTTATTTCTTCGAATTATAATTTTTATTATTTATAAAAAAATTTTAAAATGCATTTGAATTATATTTAATTTTATTCTATTTTCAAATAAACATAAAATCAATGCAAAGAAGCTGTCCTAAAGGGACTCATTGAGACTCCAATGTTGTGTCTAGTTAACAATAAATGCGTAAAATGGTTGGATCACCAAACTACAAAACGAATTTGTTCTTTTCCATTAAAAATGCATTGTAAGCTTTATACGTCTCCTATATATTACTAAAAAGTATTTTTAAAAATGTATTATTATCATAAATATGTGCGCAATTCAGGTTTGTTATATTTTACATATTATTTTTGTTTTTTATCAAACACTCTAAACTCAAATCTGATAAAAGGATAAAACATGGGACAACTTAACAGATATATTGATAAAATTTAACTTATTTTACACTTTATTGCTGTAGCTATGAAATTTCCCCATAAAGACAGTAAAGCTGTCTCAAGTTGAATACTTGAGTTTAGCGTGAACAACCAAGTGATATTGTCAAACTGGCACATTACAAAAAATGGCAATGGAGTTTTAAAAGAGTGCACAATTTAACATAAAAGTGGACTCATCACGAGAGAAAAAAGAAGAAAAAGATAACAAATGGTGTAGCAGTTTCGACCCACCCAAAAAAGTTAAAATTAATGGTTCAGTTACTTTATTTAAGCGAATATTCACATGCAATACAATATAGATAAATTATTGTTAGTTTATATCTTTGTCTCTCATTTATCTTGTGAGTAAATATATTAAAACGTGTTAAATGAAACACAAATTTAGATTATTACAAAGTTTTAAAAATTGTTTAATCTGGGTAATTTACCACCCTTGCTAATTTTTTACTATTCTACTGATCCGAGATTATCATATTATTGGGTGACTAGTCTTGAAGAAGAATAAAACCTAGTCGCAGTGACAGAGAATAGTAAATGTCACAAAAATCACTCTCACCCAATGACGATGAATACATACGAAATAGAATTTATTGAATTCATGAAATTGATTAAACTAGAAAATAATAACTAATTTAAAAATAATTAATCAATAATAAGAATTTAACGTTTGTTAAGAATAATCAACAACAAGAGTAAATAAAAATGCAAAATAATGTAAAAAGTTTCAAGAATTAGTTTTAGTTTTGTTATTTATATTCTTGGTAACTAGGTATCCCTTGAAACTTTGAATAACCAGTGAGCAAGTTCTGGTCTACAGGGATTCATGACTAAATCTGACATTAGATATATTATTGCAGTCTCGAGACTAAATCATGTGATTCACACTCATACTTGTTCATTTCGCATTTTGCTATTCAATTTAAAGAAAAAGTGGAAAAGCGAGGGAGGAAAAGGAAGAGAGAGAGAGAGAGAGAGAGAGAGAGAGAGAGAGAGAGAGTGAGTGAGTGATAAGTAACGGCATCACATAAGCTTAACTAACCGTTTTCACCCCAATCATTACCAAGCTGGCATCCCGGTGCAAAGCATAATTTGTCATAATTTAGTTTGCTTGCGTAAATCTGTCAAAGCGAGTGAGAATGTATTTTCTTAAGTGCTGCTAACAAATATAATGCTAAAATATAACGCAAAGAGGAAGAGTACATGAGAGGGAAAATGAGAGATGACTTCAAACTTTTTTTATCATCTCTTTTCCATAAAACATGACAAAAACTGGCATCCGTTTGAAGAGCCAATTTTTCTGACATTGACTCAGAATTACAAAATAATTTGGTTACTATCATTATTATTTTCCAAATTTTGCATCTCTTAGCGCTAATGATTATTTGAGAAGGAAAAGTTGAAAATGTGCTAATAATTTGCGAACAACGTTTCAGACAATCAAGATGATGTTTATGGTGATTCTCTTGTTTGGCATATGTTGGATGCCAATTAAAGTGTACCAGTTGTGTTTGGACTACCACGTGTTCCAATACTGCACCGAGCAACAACTCTTCTTCTACGTCTGCCTCTACTTTGCGTGCCACTGGATGGCGATGGCTAACAGCTTCGTCAATCCGATTGTCTATAGCTTCATGAGTAAGAGCTTTCGGGTAAGTCCACTTTTTAATATTTTTGATTGTTATTTGTCGGTTGAACTTAATTTTCTATTATACTCCCACTAGTTGAATTATCTATTAAGTCTTGCCACTAAATCGCGCGGATTTCAGTGTTAACCCTTTTGATCCCAAAATTATCAGCAAAAGATAAGCCTTCTATGGCTAATTGAATGAGCGGGAAACATACGTCCCGATAGCACCTTCGGAGCGAAAGGGTTAAGCCGTCAATTATAATAGTGTAAATCCGCACAATTTGGTGGACAATAAAAAGTCAAAACTCGTTTAACTCGAAACCAGGTCCTGGACACTCTATCAGACAGAGCCTACTCCAAGGGTAGAAATAGCCGCTTTGATTCAAAATTTTAAATATAGATGGCGCCTTTAAATTTGAACTTGAATATTTGAATGTAGGTTTCTGGAACGATCCAATCTTATTTTTCCTGAAACTTGGAACAATCCAGTCCTTTGGATCGATCCAGAACTTTAAAACGATCCAGAAACTTGTAATATATCAGAAACAGCAGCAAAAAAGCTGCCCCATTCTGAAGCAGAATGCCATTCTCCCCGTCGTCCCCGTCGACTCGACCCTGCAGGGGCGAGGGCGAAAGACGGCGGGGATGACGGGGTACTTGGCGATTCAAAAAAGCCATTCTCTTCAGAGTCTTTTGAGGTGAAGACTCGGAGCCCTCTCACTGGTCGAATGAGATATGCAAAAAGTTCTTTCAATAAAGAATGAATTATAAGAGTAAGTTTTAATTTTTGCTATAATTTTTTAAATTTAAAGTAAACAAGGTTAAGTTTTGAATTAAAAATTTTATAAATTTTGTCTTGATTAGGTAAAATAAAACCTTAGCTTAAGTTTCGGTCAGTCTTGAAACAAAAACCTTTAATTAATTCAGTTTGGAACATGTAAAATTACTGTACTGTAAAATCACTTAAATAAATATTTAGTCACATAATAAAATAAAACATAGATTGGTCCAGAAACATGGAACGATCCAAGGACCTGGATCGATCCAGAAACTTGGAATGATACAGGGTACCGGGAAAGTCCAGGAAATTTGGATAAAAGTCGTGGATATAACTAACATGTACTTGTATCTTTGCCATGTAGAATGACTTTCGAAAGATTACGCACTCATTCCGGCGGACCTTCTCAAACAACATGACTCATCTTTCGATGAAGACAACCTCTACCCAAGTCTAACAATGTCAACGTTGAATCTCACTTTTGCACATCTTTGTCAAAACATGCCAAAAATCTCTCCCAAAGATGTTCTACTTTCTACCTTAAAGACAAAATCAAACCTTACCATTTCCTACCGTCGGTGCTTTATCGTTCGTTTTATTGTTGATGTACATTTACAAAACTTTGATGTTGAATCTGATTCTGGTCATCATCTCTGAATTATATTTGTATTTTCTGGTTTCTTTCTACTCGTTACGATCTTTATTTTTTTGTATTCCTAACAAATACATTTTCATTATTTTACATTTGTATTATTGAGTAATTTTAATTTGTTCTTGGTTGCTTTTTGTGATTATATTATAATAATAATCTTCAAAAAATAAATAATACAATATATATATATATATTTATTTTTTAAATAACAAAACTCCCATTAATGCTTTTCTTTGATAAAAACTAAAAATTGCTACGCTCTAACAGAGTGAAATATATCAATAGCAAAGTATTTCTACGTTGATGAAAGTTGACGCAATTATAGTTGACTAATTATTCTTTTGGCTAACTCATAACACTTTTCCTCATTTCTCCTCTTTGGTTTTTTTTCACTTTGTGCTTCTAACTTAATTCGTATTCCAAAAGGCAACAAAGAGAAGTTTCCATTAAAAATCAAGTAAAACTTCGATCGAAAAAAACATAGAAGAGAGAGAGAGAGAGAGAGAGAGCATAGGCGCGAAATGTGCACCAAATGGTAAATCGATTTCCGAGTATCTCTCTCTCTCTCTCTTCTTTAAGTTGGCATTTTCACATCTAATTTCATTAGCATGCAATTGAACCAGTGAAAAAGAAGCTGTAATTTCAAAGCTAACATTGAGAGTGAGCAAGGCAAGTGTCGATTTGCCAATTTTAGTTGCATCGATTGGTCCACGAGATTAAATATATTTGCATCCAAGTTTTTTGTGCTCACAACCCAATAATCGGTTCAAGTCGCTATCATGGCTTAAACTACTGGCCCGATTAAGCTTACACTTATTAAGGAAGGTCCAAAGAGTGGCCATACTTCAACTTATCTCAATCAGTGCAGTGTTCTAGGTCCCTCGGGTTCTTAAAAGTTTTTTCCACGTCACTCTTGATCACATGGTTCATAAATTTCTACTCTTATGTAATTCTGATCTCGAAAAATGCTACTTGGCTTACGTACAAGAAAGGTTCAAACGCCTATCACACTTTTTTCTCACTCACTCAACTTCAATTTGTTAGGGTTTTTATCTTTTAAGGAGACCGTCCGACATGCAGTTTGAGTTGAAAGTGCTCATATGTTCCAATTAGTAGGTGGGGTGAGTGTAAGTAATTGTGCAAAAAATTATCTTCCAATCGCCACAGGAACTGGAGTTAGAATTGATTCTGGATTCTGAAACCGCCATAGGTTTCAATGGGACAGGGCAATGAACATCATCTCGTTTACTACGCAACCCCGCCGCGACGGCACTCGCGGTCACCGTATGACACTTGTTTCTCACTGACCATCCTGCACATGTACACGTGCACTTCTCCATTTCGATTTTTTGGTTATATTTTTTTAGAATTTCTTATTATATAAAACATCAAAATAAAATGTTTAATAGGGATCAAAAGAGGATATATCTCAAAGTCACAATATTTTTTTAATATTTCCTGTTTTATTGGATATGACTCTCTCTTTCTCCACTTTTCTTATGCTTTAATTAATGTAATTACACATTCGACATTTTATTTTGATGTTTTATATTATAAGAAATTCTAAAAAATATAACAATTAACCGAAAAACGAGAAGCGCATGTGTACACGTGCGGAATGGTCAGTGAGAAACAAGTGTCATATACGGTGACCGCGAGTGCCGTCGCGGCGGCGTTGCGTGGTAAACGAGATGATGTTCATTGCCCTGTCCCATTGAAACCTATGGCGGTTTCAGAATCTAGAATCCATTCTAACTCCAGTTCCTGTGGCAATTGGCAGATAATTTATTGCACAATTACTTACACTCACCACACCTACTAATTGAAACATATGAGCACTTTCAACTCAAACTGCATGTCAGAAGGTCTCCTTGTTAGTTTGTAAACTTAAATTGTGATCATCAGCACTGATAGATTTTACTAAATTGTACATAATTGTTGACTTAATCTTAATGCGAGCCAAAAGCTTAAAAAAATTCGGGCTTAAGGCTAATTTATAAATCTGAGTTTTCAAAGGATCAAATGACCATAAACAACTTTATTTTGTAAAAATTTTCAAATGAATAAAAATTTAAAAAACAAAATGAAAAAAGTAGAACAAATCTTAGTCTCAAGTTAATCAAAAAAGAATTGTGTGGTGAAGCTTTGTACTGCTTTGGTATTAGGGATAACCTATTACTATAGATGGGGTTATACAAAACATTCGTATGTATGCTTGCGCTAGCAAAAAGTTAGATAGTTAGTTAGAAACAGGTTAAAAGTAATGATAAGTAAGAAGTAAACTTTCAAAATGAATCAATTGGGAGATTGAAGACTGTAGTTAGTATATGGGACCAGCTGAAGAGTGGTAGATGAGTAGTTTTGGTACTTCTCGTATTGCTCCGGATTGCCATGGGTCGCCGAGATGTCGCTGGATTGCGGTGGTGGAGGCGGCGGGGGAGGGTTAAAAGTTGGGGGTGAAGGGTTAAAGGCCGACGGTGGAGAATTAAAGGTCGACTGTGGAGAGTTAAAGATCGACGGTGGAGAGTTTAAAGTCGACGGTGAAGGGTTTAAAGTAGATGGTGGTGAAGAGTTAAAAGTTGAGGATGGAGGGTTAAAAGTGGACGGTGGGGGTGGAGGCGGCGGCGGAGGAGGATTGCTTGGTGTTGAAAGCCAAGCGGGTAAATGAGCCAACTGCGCACTCATCATCTGCTGGAGAAGAAAGCGTTGCTGCCACAACAAGAACTCGCTAGCATTGAGCCGATAGCTCAGTTCGGCAACTTGCTGCTTCAGATTGTGGATCTCACTCGGCTTGGCGTCCTCCAAGTTAGATGGCTTGTCCACTGGAATCTGCTTCTTACTATCTTTGGCATTCTTTTCCTGCGTTTTCGGTTTAGAAGCTGACGGTGAGGGAGGCTCGGGAAGTGTAACCTGTTGTAATTTAAAAATTTAAATTAAATAAAAAGAATTATTTTAGTTAAATACAACAAAATTGTCTTGGAAAGACTCATCACACTTTAAACGCTACATTATAAAACGACATAAGTTTATGATATTATTTTATAAAATAATTCCGTTAATTTGGTCTAATTAAGAGTGAGAAAGAAACTCACCGAAGTTGTAGTTGAAAGCAATTTATGTTCTTGCTCGAATCGCTTGCGCCAGAACCACTTAGATACTTGGAGACGAGTGAGTTTGGCCTTTGCCGCGATACGATCCAATAACTGAGCAGTTGGATGTTGTTCTTTGGTAAACACCCTCTCGAGAAAGAGAGTCACTTTCTCAGGGTACCTTGGTTTTCGATTGTTGCTCATTGTTGCTTCGCTTGGCATAACGTTTCGAGTGGAATCCCAATGTCGAAATGAGAACAAAGAAAAAGGCAGTGGAATGATCTCGGACACGGCACAACACACAGCAATGAAAATACGCACACATTCACATTGCCCCTACACACAGGACGTAAAGCCCTTATTCATTTTTCTCGATCTACATTTTTTGAAGCTTTAATTGACTCTCGGCAATGGAATTTTTTTCTTGGGCATTTTTCTTCTTCGAAGAAACTGGTCTCTCTTAAGGTTTTAATGGCTCCGGCTCTTCACCGATCTCAAAACTACTAATCCGATTTAAATGAAACTTAACACACTAATGTATCCTTGACTCCCATTTTTTCATTAAATTACTTCTCGGGACCCAAAATAAAGAGCAGTCATAAATTGTTTTTCAATGTATTCTTTATTGGCCACTTTTTGGAAATCCAAACCGTTTTCATACATTTTGTTGAAATTCACTGCACTTATACATCTTACAAGGAGACCTTCTCAAGTACAAGTTGAGTTGAAAGTGCTGATATACACCAATCAGTAGGTGGGGTGAGGCTAAGTAAATTTGCAAAAAATAGCTGCCGACCGCCACAGGAACTGAAGTTATAACCGATCCAAAATTCCAAACTAGCCATAGGTTTCAATGGAACATGTTGAAATCGAGCAATGACCATCACTGGCACACGTCGTCACACGGCATGCTTCGGCACCTCTCCGTGCCACGCACAGTGCTACTTCACGCGCCAACATTTTTCTACTTTGTCTCTTTTCCACTTTATATTCAATCAGTAGTACCAGAGTGACCAGGGGTCACCGGGCACTCGAGTCACTCCAGTTTGCAGGGAAGTGAAGGTTACTCCTGACTATGCATGAATTTTACCTTATTGTAGTTTTGATGCTATTTGATTAGTCAGCCATGATTTCCCACGGTATACTTGACCAAACCAGTTAGACTCATTAAACGACTCTCTATTCGTCAAATCGCAAGTTGAACCTAGGCAACTTTCCACGGCTCACTCTAAGAAATGAAAGTGGTTAAACCTGATATTTTTAAAGTTTAAAATTTAATTATTATAAATATAAACGTGAGTTTGTTCCCCATTTTCATTTTTTTAAATTTGGTAAAACTCAAGTATAAAATTGCTTTCAATTTTAATTTTTTAAAGTACAAGTTTAAAATTAAATATAAATTTAAACGGCTGCTATGCAGTGATACGCAAGAAAAAGTGCACCGTTCGCTCCATCGAGACTGGTTAGAAGATATTCACAGCACACCGTCACTCGTTTGGCTTCTTCTTACTTGATCAGCTCAAAGAGCCCAAAGAGAAGGAAAATTTTGCTGTGAAGCCGGCAGCAAACTTAGATGTGCATCAACAGATTGATCCTGGCGGCAGATCGTCGCTGGATTCAGACAAGGACATGACTGACCAACATGAACCTGCATAGCCTCAACCAAGTGGTTTCTTTTTGCGTCAACCCAGTATCACGTCTAAGGCGAGTGTTGGAGTAGAACGTGAAACTGAGATTGACTTTATATGATTATGTCAACAATGTATGTCTGCGTAGAGTTCTAATTGTGAATAACTCTGAGCAGACTATTTAAGCACATGTTCCTTTTGTGAACACTTTACTTGTATACCAAAGTCTTTGATTAAAACCTCTAGTCGTCTCTGTTTGTCAGTTGCTATAAACGTTTTTTAATTTTTTAAAACCCATTTTCAATTGAAAAAACAAAGTAGTACTAAACATGCAACGTGTTGCTTCAAGTTTTACTCTTTCGAATTTACATAGAAAAGTGAAGCAAAGAAAAAGTAAACAGTGTTCTATTTATGGATTGAAAAGCTACACTGCTTACAATGGCTTGGTGTGAAAAGTGAAGCAAGTAAAACTAGAGGCAATACCGTATACATGTGTATGTTATATGGCTTTTGTTAAACAGATTTTCTTTAAGTAATAGATAAACGAAAATTCTTACGTTAAACTTTAATATACCCCCACACTCCTTAGTAAGAAAATTTTTAAACCCCCTCCCCCTTAAACTGCTTAAATTAAAGTACAGCCTTAATTAAGTGGATCAACCACTTGAAATTCAATTTAAAGTTGAGTGATTAAATGCGATTAGTGATGGTGATCGCTCTCTCTCTCTCTCTCTCTCTCTCTTGCACACCAGACCGCGCGCGGCGCACCCCAACGCTCCACTCTCGCGAGCTCTCGAGTGCACGAGTGTACTGCACCGTCACCTTGCACCTCTCCAACACCTCTGCAGCGGTGCACTGAGTGCGCATGCGCGCGTTCGTAGATCTGCGTAGAAAAAAAGTTGCGCACTTAGTGCACCACTGCACTGACCACTGCACCAAAGCCGTCACCCGTCACCGTTCACCTCTCCAGTGTTGCCATCCCCTCGTGCTCGGCGAGAGAGGGAGAGGCTTTCGAGGAGAGTTCAGCTCACATTTCATTACTCCTCTCCATGGGTGTCTTTTCTCGAAATTTCAAATCAATGAAATAAAAAATTCTAAACTTGTAAATTTTTAGAAATCGAATCATATTGTTTTGTGAAGTTCGGTTATATACAGTATTGCTTCAAGTTTTACTTACTTCACTTTTCACATCAAGTCATTGTAAGCAATGTAGCTTTCCTAATGCATAAATCGAACACTACTTCTCTTTTTGCTTCACTTTTTTTATGTAAACTAGCCCCCAAAGCCCGCCGTATGAGATAAAAACGTGAATAAAAATTACAATGCTAGACAGATTAACAAAAATTAATAATCTAGTAGTTAAGGCTAGCCTGCGGCCGTTGATACACAGAGATTAACTTGCCAGTTGTG